>RJWM01006581.1:0-83402 GCA_004363535.1 Dasyprocta punctata
TGGTGACTTTGGTATAGTACATACAAAATATGAGGCAATGAAAACAGTGTCTATGTTCTAGACAATTCTGTAGATGAATATTGCTAGTATATGAATATGTCTAGCCCCAATACTTCTGCCAGAGTTTAGTAGTGGGTCACTGTTGCTACGCCAACTAATTTCAGGGGCAAAACATGAAACATGATGAATCTCTTAACTGTATATATGTTTGTGCATTGGATTTCTATAGACACAACATATTTCCTTATAGTTTTTGGCAATGTGTATCCATTTGTTGTTCACTTTATTCTGCTCTTTTTTAAACTTTCATTCTGTTGTGAATCTTACTGCACTTCCTGTTGATTTGAAAAGGATACTTTTGTCAGTAAATTTTAATAATTATTACAATATTTTAATTTTCTTTATTCTACTAAATTATTCAGGTTTTTTTCCATTTGGGGGCTATTTTTCCACTTGGCAAATATTTCTTTTCAATTTTAATGGCACTGAAGCCAACAGTGATATATTTTTCAAAAAGCACTCTAGTATACACAGAGCTACTTTGTATAATAACATCAGTGCTTAAATGTCATATTGATGCTGTCTTGTCCCTGAGAAGGTGTTAAATATAATTGTGTAGAAAAGAGGCACAGGATTTATTTTGTGGAAGCTTCACCTTAGAAAAAACATTGGCAAGAGCCACAGATTTCCTGGCAATAGAATGGAACACTTTATAACCTAAATCAAATAAGGAAGACAACACCTATCAGATTAAGGATAACTTGGAAGCAGCAAATTTGAGTTTAAAATATAGGTAACTGCTTTTAAAAACTGCTACCTGGACATCTGATTACATTTTATAAATAATTGATCTATTTTTGTCCTTTCACTGCCTTTAATTATTAGTTACTTTTACTATTTTTACTTCTAAAATTAAAAAGGAAAAAGATAAAAAAATGTTTCCTACATTATGGTCTTTGTAATTTTGCTTATTTTTTAAATTCACTTCTCTTTGGTGAACACTTTCAACTTTTTTTTTTTTTTTACTGACTATACTTTGTTTTCACTTACCAAGCTTCATATTTTGATAAATACATTACTCCAGTTTTGAAAATTCATTCTTCTGCATTCTTCCGTACCTCTAAGTTATAAGAAGGTTGAATCAAAAAGTGGCCTATAGCTACTAGTTATTTGTATTTCTGCTGCCACTACCACTAATAACATTAGTATCAAGCTGGGGATTTAGCTCAGTGGTGTAAGCACCTGGCTGGCAAGGGTGAGGTTGTGAGTTCAATGCCCGGTACCAAAAACACAAAACAACAACAAAACAACAACAAAAATTAAGCACATACATAGCACTTTTCATGCTGTACTTTTAAAATATTATTTTACTACTTTTGTAAATAAGCCCATTAAACACTTGAGAGATACATTGAGTAGTCTCCATTTTGCCTTCTTTACCAATAAGAGCCTCTTGTCACAGCTTGGTAGTCTATTCTTTTCTAAAACTATTGGTTTAAATTACAGGTGATTTAGGATGTCAGTTTATATTTTCAAGTACCCATGGGAGTTTGTGGGTGTCCGATGTTAGACAAATCAAGCAGCTACACTTGAACCTGTGAGTATTTGTTTGGTCAGAATTCAGCAATATCAGCGAATCTCTTTCTCCACCCTTCATGAAAAAGTAAAAAGAATTACTACTAATCTTTCCTCAATTAAGAATGAAAACTTGGAATTTACATTAAAGAAAAGTCTTAAAATCCAAGAAGGCACATGGATAAACAACTAATTATTAAAAAAATAAAATCAGAATGAAGTATGTGTTATTAGAGATACTATCAAGGTGCTATTATAGGAGTTCTTTAGATTTCCATCACTATGACAAAAATACTTGATATAATCAACTTAAAAGGAGCTTAGGTTTAAAGTGGCTCACAGTTTCAGTCCATGGTTGGTTGGCTCCCTTATTCTTGGGCCTGTGGCAGGTAGAACATCATCGTGCAGAGCTCAGTGAGGAGGCAAAAGTGCTCATGATGACCAGGAAGCAAAAACAAAGAAGTGATGGGCTCCCAACATTTCCTTCAAGGATGAACCACCAAAGACCTAAATTCTTTCCATAGGACCCAATTTTTAAATGTTCCACTATTTCCCAATGTTACTAGGGGCTGAGGACCAAGTCTTTGACATACAGGCCTTCGGAGGACATTTAGGAGTCAGGCCACACAACAGGGGGTATAAATGGAAAGGAGAGAGTGATTTATTTTGTTTTATTTTTACTTTCGGGTTGGTGAGAAAAAGCTTCTGGGAGAACACGACTTTGAAGAATGAAAGAGATTCATGCTGTTATAACGGGTTAATTCCATGAGATTTTAGGTTTTCAGGTGTGGGGGGAGGGTTCTCTTCTGAAGAGCTCCTGGAGGGTCACAGATCATTCTGACTGAATACAACCAAATGCAGTTTGGGGACCTGGAATACGGACATAATGAGCTTGTTGGAAGCATACAATAAATCTCAGCAACCTGAGGATTTATTCATACAGAAAATAATAGCCATTTGAAATCAGAAATTTTGCAGCAAAAGAAAGAAAGAAAAAAAAAGACCTTAGAAATTATATACTTAATTCTTTCATTTACAAAGTCCCAAATAGGGTCAGTAGTTGACCAAGGCTACTCAGTTAACTCGAGCAAACTCTCCATCTATCAGAAAGCATGGGGTTGAACTAAGCACTTTTCTATATCCATTATTGTAATTTTTAATTGATGACATGAAATAAAATCATTCGATACCCTTGTCCAATTATCAAAGATAACTTTAAACTCCAAGATGAACTTTCGGGTTGAGGTTACCTTCCAAAGAACATAAAACGGATTAAAGAAAGAAATGCTTTAGGACCAGTTGACTGTAAAAATGAAAATATGGAATAATCTCATCTAAAAAAAAAAAAAAAACCCAAAAAGCAAAAACCAACAGATACTGGGAGATTTCCTTTACTCACCTAAAGAGCAATGGGAGGACGAGAGGAGTAAAGAGAAGGAGGGGAAGAGAAAAGAAGGGGCCAGAGGGAGGGGAGAGGGCGGGGGAGAGAGGGAGGGGGTAGACGGTGGGGGGGAGAGAGAGAGATTTTGAAAGAGAGGAGAAGAGGCGAGAGAGGGAGAGAAAGGAGGGAGAGAAAGAGCGAGCGCGCCAGCCTGGCAACCGAGCGCGAGAGGTACTCTTTGTCTGATAAACCCTGACGAGGAAGCCTCAGTAGCAGCCCTCCCGTTTGCACCTCCAAGCGTCTGGCGAGCTGCTAGGTGGAGCCCGCACGCACTCCAGATCCGGGTTTTGCCGGCCACCCCTTCACCGGCTGAGCCCCTCTCCCGGCTCCTCCGAGCTCCGGCGCTCGCCCGCCGGTGGCTCATTCTGGCCTCGGCTCAGGCCCCGGCTGCGTCCGCCGCGTGCAGGCTGCTCGACCCCGGCGCCCTCGCGCTGCGCCCGGGACCTCGCGCTCCGGCCCCCGGAGTGGGGATGCAGACGCCGCGGCCGCTCCTACTGGGCGCCGCCAGCAGCCTCGCCCGGGCTGAGCGCTGCCTGCGCCCCCGCCGCCGCCGCCGCCGCCTGTGACGCGCCCCCTCCCTCCCTTTCTTCTCGGGCTCCGCGGTGGGCGCGCGGGGTGCACGGCCGGCCGTGCGTGCAGCAGCTGCGCGTGTGTGCGCGCGTGTGTGCGTGTCTGCACCGCGCGGCGCCTCCAGCCCCCGAGGAGTCCAAGCAGAGGAGGCGCCGGAGAGGAGGCGACGCGGAGCCCGGGCCGCGCGATGAAGCCCCCGTGTGCCCGCGGCCGCCTGGCCCGGCCGGCGAGCTAAGCAGCCAGCTCCCGGGCTCGGGGCTCGCAGCCTCCGGCTCGCAGCCCTCGGCGGCCCCGCGCCCCGCCGCGCCCCCAGGCGGAGTTGGCGCGGCACTCGGCCCAGCTCCCGGCTGCCGGCGCAGGTTGCGGACGGAGAGCGGAGCCCGGAGCGGGCGAAGCGGAGCTCGGGGGAGGAGCGGGCGGAGCACGGAGAGGAGGCGCGGCGGAGGCGCCCCCGGGCCCTCGCGGCTCCCCCTGCCTTCCCATCCCTCCCGCTCCGCGGCAGCGGAAAGAGGAGGACGAGGAAGAAGAAGAAGAAGAAGAAAGGGAAGGGGGTGGGGTGGGTAACTGGATATAAAGATCGGCGGGGGATGGTGGAAGATTTTCGGGCTTGGCAGCGGCTTCTCCCGGGCGGCGGCGGCGGCGGCGAGGGTGCAGCAGCCCGGCTGTGACCGCCGCAGGTTGAGAGCCGCCGCCGGAGCCCCAGTCCGACTCCGAAGTTGTGCAACTGTGGACTGCGGGAGACGTTTGAGCCCTCCTTTCTCTGCGCTCCGCCGCTGCCCCGCTGGGGTGTGGGAAGCGAGAAAATATAAAGGGAGACCAGCCTTGGGGGCTTTCCCCCCCGCCCCTTCCCCTTTCTACACGGCTGTGTAGCAGAAGAAAGAGAAAGAGACTTTTTGTTGTTGTTTGCTGGACTGGGGTCTCCACCCTCCTGCCGCCTGCTCTGCACTTCGTCCTCCGTCTCCGCCGCGGATGGCGGGGGACCCTCGCTGCCGGTGCTCCATGGCTGGATTGTGGAAACTGCACCCGGCTTCAGGTTGTTGAGGAGCTGATGGGACGAGCTCGGGGACCGGCAGTAGCAAAAGGTAATTTATTCTTCGCACTCTTCCTAATAGTGGTTGCCCTGGCCGGGCACAGACGGTGGCATCCGCCGGGCAAGCACCTAGAGGGGGGTTGGTTTGCGGGGTTCGCGCACACTCACCCTTCCACTCACACACGCACCTCACACTCGCCCTCACGCGCGCGCGCACACACACACACACACTCATCCGATCGCGATGCGGGGAGGGGAAGCAGCCTCTTGGCTGGTGGGCGCTCGGGTTCGGTTTGGCACGGGTTCGAGATTTCTCCAGCCTTTGGGCTATTTGGCGGCCGAGGGGTGATAAGCGGGAGACTAGATCCGGCGCTGTCGCAGGCGCACACGCTTGGGCACAGACACGGGTTTCATCCCGGGAGTCTCCCCTTCCCTGTGTCATTCCCTACGAGGGGCAGCCGGCAGTCGAGGGGGCGCCTGTTCTCCGCTGGACCCGAGCTCTTCCAGTCGAGCGGGAGAGGCTGGAGAAGCGCCGGGGACCGGGTGAGGAGAGGGGCTCCTGGATGCTGGAGATGCGGGCTGGCGAGCCTGGCGCGCCTCCCGACACCGGCCTGGAGCATCCAAGGTGTTTGCCCAGGTCGCGCCCCAGGGTCCTGGAGCAGCGCTGGCTCCTCGCACCCTGCCCGTTGTGTCCCCTTCGCGGCAGTTTGGTTTAGACCTGCGCGCCCAGGCTTTGTTAGATGGTTGTGGCTTGAGGAAGCTGCCACTTTCGTAGGTGGCCCGGGGCTGAGCTGTGCTAGTAGTGGGCACCGTGCAGCGGGTGGTGCCTAATGAATCGCGGGGCGGGGTGGGCAGAGCGTTGGAGGCTGCGGCCGGCGGGTTACAGGTAGGAGAGCAGGCACCTGGCCCTTCTCCTGGGAGATGGGAAGTCTTCGGGCTGCAGCCCGGAGCCAGTGCCTCCGCAACCCAGACATCGGTACCCCGTCGGCGCTTGCGGGCTGAGCGTGCCAGGACCCCCAGTAGTACAGGGGTGTGTGTGTGTGTGTGTGTGTGTGTGTGTGTGTGTGTGTGTGTGTTCAGAGGTGGGAGCGACCTCCTCTGCCCGGGTTAGTTGGCAGTGGGGTCGGTGTGTGCGTGTCTGCGTGTGCGCGCCCTGGGGATGGCAGGGAGATCTGTGCTGGGATGGGAGAGCTGATGCTTCCTGAGCTAAGCTTGCTCATCAAAATCGCTTGGGATCCGCTTAACTAGAAAATCTGGTGTAAGGAGGCCGAGGCCAAGGGGGCCCGGTAGGGTTGCGAGGAAGACCCCTGGCGCGTTCCCTCTCCCCGGGCGCGTTCCTTCTCCCCGGGAGAGACGCAGCTGGGCGACATGCGTGCGACGCGCTGGAGTCTCTGGTGCAGCACTCGACGCACCCCAGCCTGTACCTGCTAGAGTAGTCGTCTCTCACACAGATGGAAGAAATTGAGTCAGCCCCTGGTCCTGGGAATGCTCTGGCCACTTTACTCAGATAGAAACACGCACTGCCTTTATTTGTGACTGGAGATAGAGCACAGTGGGGAGAACTGGAATCTCTTGAGGCAGCTGCGGGGTGCCCCTTCCCTGGGTTTCCGTGTGATCCCTGCCTGCGGTAGTTGGAGAACACTGTAAACAACGGTGCGAGCATCTCTGCCACAGTCTCCTTCCGAGCCGAAATCACTGCTGTCTGTCGTGTTTACTTTCTTGGGTGGATTGCACATTAGGAAGTAGAAGGCTTCTTGCACTTCAGATTTTACATGCTTCCAGCCAGCTGCTGGGGAAATGAGACTCATAGACTCAGGCAGCAAGAAAAAAAAATTGCCGTTTGTGTTTTGCTACGAAGTAAATAGGCGGTCTGCTAATTTTAGTGTCTTATGGGTTAGCAACACTAAAGAATGTCATTGTATAATCTGCAAAGAAACACTTGTTTAGTGAATTTCTTTTTGGAGATTCTCCTGTACTGTATTTCCCTGTGGAATCACAGAGCTTAGCTAGATTTCTTAATAGATTTTTGAATTATTAATGGTACTAAGTGATCTAAAGTTCTGGCGCCCAATTTCTCTATGCAAGAATTACAAATAGGATCGGTGGTTCTGTTGTAGAATCACCAAAAGAGGATACTGGATAATTTGTGTAGGAGTTGAAGTGTATTTATGTCGAACTGTCACTCAGCCTTGTTGCATCCAGTTTTTTTTATTTTAGTAACCAAAAGTAAAAAACGTGTAAAGTTATTTTTTTTCAACAGCTAGCTTTTGTAAAGATAAGTGCTTTTCAATTTCAGTAATTGAAAGATTAAATTCCTTAGTTCTAGATTAGTTCTTACTGCTTTGGTGTTTGCTGAAAATGGCTGTTTTATTTATTTATTTTTTTAACTATGGCACTTTGGGCACTTTGTCTTTAGGTACACTAATTACCTTTTTGTTTTTAGAAACAATATTGACCTCTTAAAAGCTTAGATTGCTAATGAAAAATATTGAATCATTGATGCTTATTTTGATTAAGTTATATTTTATGAGGTATTGCAGGTGGTCATCACCCTAATAGAAAACTTGCAGAGTTATGATTTAACTTATGAGAATCTAGCTTCATATATTTGTTTCATTTGTAGAGCGTGTTAGTCCTCACACTTGCAAATCTTCCTGAGCACTAAAGACTCCTTTCTCTCCCATTTTAGAAGAAGTAATTGAAATAATTCCCATTCCTAACATTAGAAGATTTCATCAGGTCTATTCTTTGTTTCCTAGTAGCAAGTCTTTCTTAGCAGTCATGCATTCCACAGGTCCTGATGTCATTAAAACTGTGTCTGTCAGTGTATTGTGCTGTCTTTAGCCAAAGGTGAACATGTCAGTGTTTGCTATTCCACAGCGCTGTTTTATCACTAAATATTTAATAAGCTACTCCTCTATAGGGTATATATGACTTGACTGTTTCTACAAACTTGAATGATATGATTAGTAGAGAGTGTGTGTGAACTATTTATTTATGCATTTATTTTTGAGTGGAGATGTTAGACTGTATCAAGCTTCCCTGACCAGAAGAGTGATAAACCAGCATGTGATATGTCTGATGGATAGATGCTTTTGATGTCTCAGTTTAGACTGCATGGTGTGCTTATCTTTCACATGTGAGCCCTGCTCAAATATGTGAATGGAAGGTCTTTCAGAAATGGTTTTCTTGGTATTATCCTTCTTACATTTTGCATGTTTAAATATTCCTTTCCACAGGGAATAATAGAGAGTATGGGACTTACTGGGTCCAGCTGTGGTGTCTGGCATTGTTTCTAGAAATTAGGATAGGCATATTTATAGAGTTGATTTACCTTTGATTCCTTTTGTGAGCAATAGCAAAGGAAATCATAAATAGTTAAGAAAGACTGTAAAAATCACACGATTTGAAGTTAATAAAATAATATAATGCAAAACTAAATTGGTTTTTCGATTTGATTTTGACCACTTTAAGCTTTGGTTGAAACTCTTTGAAAAGGCAAGAAGTGACAGTTACAGTTAAAAATGGGGCATTTTGGCCCAAAAATCAGTGAAGAAAATGATTGTAATTTTTGTATTTAGGATCAAACACTGATTTTGAGAAATGCTGTGCTGTTTTCATTTCATGTGTTGCAAATGGAGAGAGCAGTTGGAATTATAGGGAGTTGATCCTTCCTTAAATTTTGCAAATGGCTACTTTGCCTTTGATTACTGAGATTTGCATTATATTAAAAATATGGATTTATTTACTTAGGGAAGGTCTCTAAAGGCTGAGACTATATCATAACACATCATTTGTTTGCCCTAAAGGACATATGTACATTTAGATTATTGTTGCAGTATCTTTTTCTTTAATGTGAGTGCATTTCTTTAAAGAACACTATTTTATAATAAAGTTATGGGGCAACTGTTAAGTATGAGTAAGATCCTCCTGTTATTTTTTCTTTGTTATCTCTCACTGTGTGTGTGTGAGCGTGTGTGTGAACACACACGCATGTGCATGCATGTGCATGCATGTTCATGGTTAGAGAGTTGTTGATCAATGCAGAGAAAAACTCAGTTTTCATTCACTGTGATTTTGATAGTAATGTTAATTGATCTTTGAGAAGGTAGTGTGGGTACCCCACACATTAGCTAGTGTTTATGATTCCCAACATGTACAGGTTTTCATCTCAAAACCTTTGCTGTGTTATCTTGATCTAAGTATCAATGAAATTAACTCTACTACTGCCTAAGTAACCTGGTGTATATGCATATTTAGAGTAGTGAAATGTGCTCATTCATTCACAAATACAAAAAATAAAGAAGCAAATATAATTGTCTGAATCAAAAGTAGTTGAATGCCTCTATGTGTTTTGCAGGGTAGATGACAAGGTCGAGCTCTTTCTGCATTTGAACAAATACAGCTATTTATGTATTATAACAAATTCTATACTTTTTGAATTTTTTTTTTTTTGCAGTGCTGGGGATTGAATTTAGGGCCTCATTTATGCTAGTCTGAACTACTGACATATGCTCAGTCCTCAGACTGCAAATTTCAATGTATTGTGTCTTGCTTATGTCTTATAGACATTTCAAACAAGAACTTAGTTTTACTGTTAATGTTTGTCTTCCTAAGAGTAATTATAGAGAGAGATGAAGATGAAATTTGGCCCACATTATTCAATAAATTAAATGGATTAGTGATATTGGTAATCCTTTTTATTTTGAAAACTTTTTGGGGTGGAAAGATAAACTACGTGACTGTTTCTGTCTGGTAAAACTTGTATGTCACAGATTTTGTGGAACTGAGAGTTTCTTATAACAGTATTGTCAAGAGGATGTACAAAGAGAAAAGCGTTTCCTTAATAATACTTAGATTTTTTATTTGCTTTTCACTCTCATTCTTAAACAAGTACATGGTGGAGTTTTCCAGAAGGGAAGAGATGTGTGATGACATCATTGCTTGGATGATATATGGCATGTAAACTTTTATAGTCTTGTTTTAAATTTTTCCCAGTTTATTAATATGAATGAATTGATGGTTGAAGACAACATAAGCAAGAGTCACACTGGATGATTAATTATTAAAAGTGTAGAATAATCCTGGTACCAAAATGATTGAAAACCTCTCAAATAAACTTCTAAGATCTGTGTCTTTTTCTTACAAATGGCACCCATCTGACCATAGATGGACCCAAGTAGTGTGCAAACACAAGTTGAAGCTGAAGCTTTGAAAAGAACTGGCTGTCAGTTTTTTGTTTCCCATGTAGTGAAATGGGAAGTTTGAACCTGTATATCACTAGCATGATCTCTTCACAGGAGCCAAGGGGGAATTCACAATGTAGGCATTCTTTTGTCTAGAAAGGCAGAATGGTGTAGAGGTTATGAGAAAGGGATTCCCGTGGATTTGCTTGAGTTCGAGAAGCTGTTTGATTTGGGGAAGATACTTGATCTCACTATGCCTCTATTTCTTGATTCATTTTAATGGGCTTAACAATTGCACCAAATTTACAGCTTGTTTTGCAAATTTAATGAGTAGATGAATGCAGAGACTGAATGGCAAATTAATAATATTAGTTATTTGTTGCTGCTATTATTATTTACATCATCAACATTGATATTAGGTTTCTTGAGGGTCCTAGGAGAGTAATCAATCCTTCCTGTGGTTCACACATGCAGTTATCTTTCTCCTTACTGTAGAGTATGCCTTATGCTGTTACTAAATTTTAAATTTCTTATAAAATATAATCTTGCTTTTATTTTACTGTTACTCTTTAAACTCAGGCAGAATTATTGGCCTTTTTATAGGAGGAATTAATAAATCACCTTTGTTAGCTTGAGCTAAGTTTGAAGTTTGGGAGTGAGTGTGAATGCCCAATTAAGGATAGATTTCAAAGACCCTAATTGAATATTTATGTGTCTTGGGAATTATTAGGGAGGAAATCAGTTTTCTGAAGTGATATCAGGAGGACTCACTACATGCTTAATCTGTTAATCACTATCTAAGCACCACAACAGGCCATTTTCAGTGAAAAGGATCCTTGGGGTAATCGTACACTGAAGTTCGGTCTGTTTGTGAGTGGGGCTGTGCTAACTTGTGAAAGATGCTCCACATACAAATTAGCTTTACTGGATGCTAAAGTGTCACTGGAGAACTTTGATACTTCTGAACCCCAGGTGTTTTGACAATTATACAAAAACTTTTCATTTTAAATATGTTTATAAATCATATACATTTTTTGCACATATTCAGTGGCTTGTAATACTTCCTGGCACAGGCCTGTCACTGTGAAGGTGGTGCTATAGCACCTGTCACCTTCAGCACCTTGATTAATGGTATCTTGTTTTAGTACCTAAATTACACAGCATACATAGGCTGGGACCTATTCTTAATTGTGAACTTTTCAGAAATAGTTTTTGGAATGGAGACGTTTGAATACAGTCTTGAAAGCAAAAATATCTGGCTCTGCCGTCTCTTCAATAGAGATAACATCTACATTGCCCACTTGTAGAGAACAATAAGAAACAAAGATAAAATTACCTGGTTGAGTGAGCATTTAATGCATGGGACCTATTATTATTAGTCATAGTATTATTAGAAGTGTCCTTGAGCACTGTCATTAAGAAAACTTAGCTGAATCAAATATAATTTTCTTAATTGAAGAGTTCTTGATGAGCTATGAAAATCAATAGCATTTTCTTTAAGCAGTTGAAAAAGGTTTCATTCCTCTTTGTCTTTCCTGTGTTCTTTCTCTCTCTCTATCTCTCCTTTTTTAAACTCTTTACATACCTATTTTTGGGCACTTTCTCTTAATCTTTAAATGTTATGCTCTGTTACTAATTCCCCACCAAATAGGAAAAATGTATTTTTGACATCTGCCAAGCATTGCATCTAGAGACTTTAAAACACGTGTAAGATGTTAGTAACGATTTGACTCAGGACATTGTAAAGAGCCAATCATCTTTTCATGTTGTGTCATCCACTCTTTGGGAATTAACTGCATCAAACCTTTCTATAATGTTGTAACCAAATCATCATATGTTTCCAAGATTTACTGATTCCATACTTTAAAAGATTTATAATCCCAAAATGTATGTTCTCATAAGGTTGCTATAAATGCAAAGTAGCCCTTAAAACTCAGATTCCCCCGATGAGTTTAAGGTCTGGAAAGATCGAAAGGCTTATACATACATCCAAATTTTAGAACTGACATCTGAATTTCAGTGACCATTGTTAATAAAAGAAGATTTTAACACGTGTGACTTTCATCTGTGAGTCTTCAGTGTCCATGTGGAAAAGCAGGTGATAAAAGTGAATGCAAAAATGCACTGCACATTGGACTGTGAACTCGCTACATTGTACTAGAATTAAGTGTTTGAAAGTATGACTGAAGAAAATGAAAGCCCAGTAAAAACTGACACCCCTCCTGTTTGCTCAGCTTGTGTTGGTGTTTATGTGTCCCGCTGGGAAGAGTGTGTTACTATTCAGGACAGCCCCAGTAGTTCTCAGTAGCCTGATCCTGTGAGAATAGGGGAGAGACTCAAGCCCAGTTTTTGATGTTCTGCATGGGTGGGTAACTTGAATGCTAAAATGCATTCCATTGACAGCTGACCCTGGAAGAGGTTTTTCAACAGTCTCCTGTTTTGTTATGTTTTGTTTTGGTCCCCTACCTTCCTCAGAGCCCTTCCAAATAAATACTTTCGGGTAGGAGGAAATGGTCCTGACTGATGGTCATCTTTTTGTGGGAAATTTTATTTCCGTCGAGGATATTCAGTTTTCTTGATTTGACAATGGGTGATGGTTGTTGTTTGAACCTTGACTCAGAATACTGATCATGACTTCAAGAAGTGGACAAAGAGTCTATTGAGAAATAGTTTCGTGTAAACACAGGGCTTGTGTATAGCCATCACCTTAATCTTCAAATCAAATCTACATGTTCAGTTGAAGTTGTCCAGTGAGTTTTAATCATATTATGAAGTGTAGTTGACTGTGGAGCAAGACCTGAGATAGCCCTTTTCTCTTAAAATAACATCATGTTTTCAGTTTTAGAATATTTTAGTTACATTTCACTTTCATTTTCAGTTTTATGCATCATGGTTAAGTATTATTTTAGTCATTTGAAATAATGCATATTTTATGATAGTGTCTCAACTGTCATATTTACTTAAATTCCACTTAAAAGATTGAGTAGAATGCGTATATTCCTTGTTTTTCGTTTATTTGCATAGATACCTCCAGCTAGCTTTAGGCTAACATTATTAATTTATTAGGAAGTTGTTGTGTTTTTACCTAAATAACCCAAGAGTAAGATGGAGGTTTACCTAGATATAAGAAAAATTGAGCACCTTGAGTATCATGAGGCTTCTGCTTCAGTTGTGTGTTTCTACTCAGCCTACTACTTTTTCTTCTCTTTGATAATTGAATTCTTTCCCTTTAATACCACTGTGAGTTGATATTCAGCTGTACATCACTCTAGTACAGATGGGGCATCTGTAATCTGAAAATCCAACATCTGAACTGCTCTAAAATTCAAAACTTCTTGAGCACCAACCTGAACCCACAAATAGAAAATTTCTTACTTGATCTTAGGTGTTGGATCAGATTTAAAATACAGCACACTAGAAATTTTGTGTCAGTTTTCCTGTAACCAGAGTGTATTGGATGTATATGAAACATAAATGAATTTAATGTTTAGATTTGAGTCCTATCTATATCTCATGAGATATATGCACATAGTCCAAAATTCAAGCATAGCAAGCAGAAAAGCAAAAATCTCAAAACACTTCCGCTTATAAGTATTTTGGATAAGGAATATGCTCATGTAATGCAATCAATAAGTATATTGCTGTTCCTCTGTGGATGGATAGTTTGAAGAGATAAAGGCTCAGTTAACAGGAGATTATTCAAAGAAGAAAGAAAAGAGGTTGATAAAACCTAATATCCATTATAGTGAACCTTCGTTAATGGAGGCAAATCTGATGTTTGAAGAATTGGTTAGGAAACCCTTTAAATGTGGGTTTACTTTTTCTGCAAGGAGCTGGAGTGATTCACTGCACCCAGAAAACCCAGCAAAATTGTGGCGATCGAGGGGTTCAGATCTTCCAAGTTGTTACTGAAACACCTTTAGTCATCAACAAAACTGTCTAAATCTGCCCCCAGATATCTGAAAGATGTCACTTTACAGAGTCGTGTGTTCCATTCTACCCTGTAATGGTGGAATTACCTTCGAACAATGCCAAATAGGTGAGCTGGACACGGGTTTGGCGGCACAAAGAGTTCAGTTGTTTCTGCATATGTTCAGAAATGCAGAAGATAATGCTGATCCTACAGGTTTAAATGTAGTTCATCAAACCATTGAGTACAATTCATGTGAACAGAGCTTCCAAAATGTGCCATCTGACAGTGCTCGTGATTGAATAAACTCATCAGTAGGTTCCACTGGCCACATTAAATCCTGATGGAACAGGGAAACATTGTTTCTAAACCAAAAGTACAGTGCCCAGAAGGAAAAAAAAAAAACCTAGGAGAAATTGAGGAAGCAGTAAGTTATGGAATGGGAAGAAGTACTGCATAAAAAAAGTTCGAACAGAAGTAAGAGTAAAAATAAATGGGCTTGCAGATACATACCCATCCATCTGTTTGAGACATTAATTATTTTACACTTGCTAGTGCTCTCATTATGTCATGTTTCTGATGGAAATATATGTTTATTCAAGTAAATCTGTTTAGAGGCAGAATATTCAAAACTACTTCAAGTAGGCTGTTTGAAATAATCCATCATGAATAACTTCATAGTTGCCTAATGAATCCAGTGAATGCATATTTCAACATATTCAATTATTATGTTTTTCATATTTTCAGTGATACATCCAATCTGTGTCTCTTATGAAAACCGGTGTCTGGTTATTGTTTAGTGTTGAGACCTGACCAGTTGAGGTTAAGTGGCTTAAGGGGTATTTTTTATATAAATAAAGAATCTTCCTAAGTGTATTGTTATTAAATTTTTTCATTCAAATGAGAAACTTATGTTGAGTTTCCATGTTCATTCTTACCTACCAACTCAGCCAAAGTAATAACATATGAGGATAATTTGGGAGAATTTTTAAAGGTTACTTGAAGGCTTAATTAGAATTCCCATGCACAGTGACCTTCCTAATTGTCGCAAATTTTCAAAGAAAAAAGAGCACTAAAAATTAGTATGCTGTCAACATTTTATTTTTATGATTTGGCGTTATTAAGCGAAGTTTGTGGGTATTTCTTTTTTTGGTGCACTTGATTAAACGTGTGATCTTATCTTGGTGAAATCGCCTGCTGGGCTGCAGACAGCAGTGTGCAGAAATGAAATTTGCTTAGAGCCTCTGTGCAGACATTTATTCAATGAGACCTTTCTTGAATAATAGATGATAGTGAGATAGCAGTGGTGTGTGTGTGTGTGTGTGTGTGTGTGTGTGTGTTTTCTTCCTTGAATTTAGGGAATGTTGAAACAGAGCAACAATAACAAAAAAAAAGTAATGAAGTATGCAGAAAAGCATTAGGTTTATAAGTGAGAAATTAACCTGCTTTATTGCAAGTGAATGAACAATCTGTACGACAGGTTAAGAATCTCAATGTCAGAGGACTGTGTGCTAATCCATGTGCTTTATGTTGTAATCTTGCAGTGTTAATTTTCTTCTGCTATCTCTCTTGAGTTGATGGATTTTATTCTGGAATGGATTTTTCTGCTATCTCAGTGTATATCATTTATGCTCTTGATTCTACTGGAGTTCTATTAATGATAGGATTTTAATTCCTATTCATTCTTCAATTATAGTTGATTGTGTATTTTGAAGATGATATTTAAATTTTACTTTCTGGTTATAGTATGTGCTTTTGTTGGAGACTGGTGATGTACAGGAGTATATAAAGTGAAAGCAAATTGTTGAGTATACCATACTATGGTAGTACACTACAATATTGACAGAGGTTATTTCATACTTACTTTTCTTTTCTATTCTTTTTTTTTTTTTTTTTTTTTTTTTTTTTTTTTTTTTTTTTTTTTTTTTTTTTTTTTTTTTTTTTTTTTTTTTTTTTTTTTTTTTTTGTACCAGGGATCGAACTCACAACCTTATTCCTGCCAGGCAGGCGCTTACTCCACTGAGCTAAATCCCCAGCCCTATTTTTTGAGACTGGGTCTCACTATGCAGTTCAGGCTGGCCTTGAACTCACTTTGTAGCTCAGGCTGATCTCGAACAGGAAACGATCCTTCTGCCTCAGCCTCCTGAGTTCTGGGATTACATGGTGCCACCATGCCCGGCTTATCATATTTACATTTATACATTGTGTCTATGTGTTTTAATGGAATGGAGATTAAGCTGTATACACAGTTTGGTGTAATAATTTCTCCCAGTTTCCCAGTCCATTAATTTTTGAAAGTATCATTTTTAATATTGCAAAGTATTTTGCAGTGTAGCTACACTATGATTTATTTAAACATCCACTTATTCATGTCAGGTGTCACTTTTTGCTGGGATAAATGATGTCACAATGAATATCCAAGTGTTTAAAAGCTTACTCAATTCTCCAGTTATTTTCATTGCACAGTTCCCTTGAAGCACAATCACTAGGTCAAAGAGTAGATAATTGCTGCTTGACTTTTACCACTTGGTTATAATTATCCAGATGCATCATTGCTCTGCAAAGCCAGTCTTCTGAACTTTTTGAAAGTTCCTTAGAATTGTTAACTCTCAGGTATGTATACTTAGTGGTTATTAACTCTCCTATGTAAACTAGTAATTTTTACTTTTTGGCAATTCTGAACAATTACTGTGATACACTGTATATCTACCAATGTATAGAAAGCTGGGTCAGTTTACTTGTCAGTAATACAAAATGGAAGTTTGCTGAATGAAAGTTTAGGTAGGACAGTTACATGTTTGCATTTTATATAATATTACCACATAATTGCATAACAAAACTGATTAATGAAGAATTAATTTAACTGCGTCTGTTACATCTCCATGAGCTTGCTTTGTGTCCTTTTCTGCTCTGATGGATCTCATGTTTTTACAGTTCATCTAAAGTAGCAGTATAACAAAGCTGTCCTTAACTGAATGAGCAAATTGATAACATTCATTTAAAAATTTAAGTATAAATTTAGGAATAAATTATCAGTAAACATTAAGTAAATAGAACTTGTCTGTAAAAGAAAACAGCAGTCAGTAAAGGAAGGTAAGGAAATAGAACATTGTGGCTGAGAATTCGTGTCTGTCAATACAAACTTTGCTAGGTGTAAGCTTAATTCGAGATCTGTCTATAGGAATGAGAATTAAGTACAAAATGTGGAGTGTTTAGTAGTGCTAAAATAAAACTGAAGGAAAGATATAGGTATATAATGACAGTTTTATACTTGTATCATTTCAGTTCTTACAGTATTTGATTGTGTCCATTCTTTGTTTTAGAGGCTAATAGTTCTATAAATGACATATTTGTGACTTTTCCTATAAGTGTAAAACATATTTTCATGTCCATTTCTAGCAGTCTTAATGGAAACCTATTGTACTTTGTATTTTGTTTAAATCTGCACTAGAACATACTTATGGGACAGAGTTTAATGCTTGATAAATTAATGTTTGTATGGCTTCAAGAATGTGCTTTTATGAACCTAGAAGAAATAACTGAACGTGAAAGCAGTTTTTAAGTAAATGCACGAAATAGTTGAAAGGACTTGTCTAAAGTGACACAAGGCAGGTTTGCATTACATGCTACCTTCTAATAAGGGATTTCTCAATCTTGCTCTTAGGAGTTCTCAACATCTCAGGCATGGTGTTGACACTGTGGAGTTGAATCACTTTAGTGGTTGAGGTCTGCATCAGCTGCAAGAATTGGTATTCCTTTTTCTCTAAAATATTCAGGATATAAAATAAAATGACAAAGCTCATTAAAATAGAATGTCCCTTATTGAAGGTCATGTTTTCAAACAACAATGAAAATGATGACAATAGTGACAACAAGGACAACAACAGCAGGGAACTTTTACTCAATAGGTAGTTGATTCAATAAGAATCTTCACATTTCATCATCTTTCTTGAAGAGGCAAGAAACAGTGTTACATGTGGTAGTAGCATATTTAAAAAATAAAATAGGTTGGGCATTTTTGTTTCGTGATTGTTTAATGAGAAAGTGACATAATAAAATACTTCGCATTGGGTCACATGTTAAAGACTGGTAAGTTTGTGTCCTTTCTATTTCTCTGTTATTAAGATAGCATTGGTTTCTCCAGAATAAGTCATAGTAGCATTTATTTCATTTCTTCTATCAGCTTTATGTCCCCTGTATTGAGCCCACAGGACAGTTATCTACTGTCAAGGTGGTTTCAGCCTTTCTTCATCACAAAGCAGAAGTGTTCACACTGAATGCTGAACATGTCTTCCTTTTATCCCTTTTTTTCCACGTGGCTGAATTTCTTTATATAAAATTATGAAATTATTATAAAGTTAAGCATGAAATTGTATTTAATTTAAGTGTCTCTAATTTAGTCAGATGATCTTTACTGAAAATACTAAACTCCTGTGTAGAGAAATACAAAATGAAAATACCCATGAAGAGAATCAAAGACATGGGAAGATGGCATAATTTGGGAGTCAGAAAAGCCCAATGTCAAGCCTTCCTCCAAGTGACACGTTTTTCTGTTTCTCCTGTGTTAAAATAACAATAACATTAATGCTTTCACAAGTACAATGAGGGTTAAATGGAGTAATTTTCACAATACAATGTATAGCATACTGTCTAGATTTATGTAAGTGTTGAATAAGTGATAGCTTTTATTATTTGGCTTAATGTTTTATTCTTCTGTGGAAGTCGATACCTTCTCCTAAATGGGCCTCTAAGTTGTTCTGCTGTTTTCTGCCCAAAAGGCTAGCTTTATTAACTATCAGTTGTGTCATTCATTGTGTATTCACTGAAACCTGGTATCTGCAGGGGGATGGGAATACGGAGTATAACACGGCAGAGAGAACCTCTGAATGTATGGCACTAAGCAGAAGGCATGGCAATAAGGCAGTAGTAAGCAATGCATTTGACATTAATTATTTAGCTAAAATTATGGCTCAGTGTATGAAGGACAAGTCCAGGATGCTGTGAGTTTAGCAGCAGAATCAAATCCTGTCCGAGTTGGGGATGCGTAGAATCTGCAAAGACTCTCCAAGGCAAGTGACATTTGAACTGAGTTAAGCAGGCTGAGTAGGCAGCCCTGGAGGACATGCTCTTTCACATTTATTTGTCAGATGAGTTCAGCACAGACCCAAGCATGTTACTGTGCAGGAGGTTAGAGAACAGAGTAAAGGGAAGAAAATGTGAGTTTTTCATCTTCCAGATGAAGTGAGTTAACAGGGAAAGTCGGTATCAGCTGTCTTCCTGTAAAACAGAACTTTGGAGCATCATAAAATAAACTGTACCCTTAAACAGTGTTCAGAAACTGTAGATTTTAAATGAGAAATATTTAAGATATGTACTAGTACTGAAACCAGAGTTTCTTTGTTTTGCTTTGGCGATGTGTGTCTGTGTGTGTTGTGACTGGGGAAGTGCTTTTCCCCAGGAGGATGGTTTCTGAAACTCATTCTTGCCCTAACTTCTGCACACCCACTTTGACTTACTGAGTATCTATATCTTCTGGCACTGAGGAACTCTGTTGAGATGGAAAAACTAGTTTTAGGAATACCAGTGCTAAAGTTTGGCAGTGCTGTAGTTGTGATTCTATTTGTCAAGGACTTGCAGGAAATTATTGTTCTTCAAAAAATTGTTAGAAGAAATATAGTGTTATCATTTAGTAAAGACAGACAGGGAGACTTTGTCTCTCTCCACTACTAGGAATAAAATCTTTACTTAAATTTGGGAGGACTTTCCACAGTATGTGATGATAAGTTTTATTTTATTTATTTATTTATTTATTTGTTTGTTTGTTTGTTTGTTTTTGAGACAGGGTCTTGCTATGCAGTTCAGGCTGACCTTGAGCTCACTTTGTAGCCCAGGCTGGTCTTGAATTCACAATGATTCTCCTGCCTTAGTCTTCTGAGTGCTGGGATTACAGGTGTGTGCCACCATGCCTGGCTATTTTTTTTTTATTTAGAGCAGATTATTTAATCTGATTAGTAATGGCAAAAAATCACATTTAAAATTTTTAATGGCTTGCCTTCACTCCTAAAAGTCCAAAATGCTTGAAACTTCAAATATTCCAAAAAGAAATGGTCTTAGTTTAGAAGTTCCTGGACAAAATGTGAGTATAGTTTAGGAAAATTATCCTAATGGAATACATTTTTTCCCTTAGTGCATTTTGTAATACACGATAGTGATGTTTGTTCTGGGGAAATTGTACATGTATAAAACTAACTTGTCTTGGTCATTTCTAATCCCTTTATTCCTCTTGTCTCTCCTCTCACCTTCTTTCATCAGTTTTTCCGTCTCCATGAGTCTACCTTCTATTTTCCCATCATCTTTTAATGGAATAAAAATTTTAATGGAGTGACAACAATATGGTACAGTATAAATTTGGAATTGTTATTCTGTTTTCATTCATCAATAAGTATTTATTGAGTACTTCCTATGTGATGCAATGAGCCACAATTGAGATAAAGATTAACAAGGATAAATATAATGTTTTATAAGAGTGTTTGACCCAGATGTGCAGGCACTCGAGATTAGAGAGTATTCTTTTGATCCTATTGAACGCTGATGGAGGCAAAGAAACTGGTCCAGCAGACAGCTTTCTTGGAGAAGAGGTCCTCTCGCCTCAAAACCTAGAGGAAGGAGGAGTCACATGCAAGGGTTGAGAGAAGGGGTATAAAATCTGACTAGTGAAGTAGGTAAGAGTTCAGAGTTGCTAGCATTTTTCAAGGCTTAAGAAGTTTGAGAGTTCAGAGTTTGTAGCATTTGAGGCCTAAGAATTTTGGAATGTGTCTTAAGGGGAATGAGAAGCCTTGAGAGGTTTTAAGCATGATACTAACAAGATCTGATTTTTTATTTTTTAAAGATCATGTTGGCTGTTCTGTGTAGATGCAATTGAAGGAGGCATCAGAAAGGGACCAGTTAGGTGGGAGTCCAGTCGTGCTGCTTCTCAGCTGGGCAGTATAGATAGATCCTTTTCCTGCCCCTGCCTATGCATAAGGAAGGGCTCTGCACTAAATAATATCCTTTTCAACTTTTTTTATGCTCTTCTTTAATTCCATTATTATAAAGGCATGGTGGAGCCAAGTGAGATGATGAATATTGGTTAAGTGACCTTCTCTGAACTTGTCACTGTTTTTAATGATCTAGCTACATAATATACTCTTGTAATTGTAATACTGTATCCAATTGGTTAATCTAATTTATTTTTTTACTTGAAACTTAAAATCCATTCTCTGGAGTCCACACTGTCTGGTCACAGAGATTTTTTGTTTGGTCAAAGTGATTTATTTCTAAACCCTCAGTATTGAAATAACTCAAAGAAAATAACAACATTGAAAAGGACAGTTGTATATCTGTCTTGCAGCACTGTCGTGGTCTGATTCAGAGTGACAAATTCAGAACTTTTGACTACGTATTCAAGAACATCTAAGATAGTTTAGCTTTATGCTTTTCATTACTAGTTTAAGGACTTCGTTGTGCTGTGTCCTCTAATGCTTCATTATTCTTTGTTATGTCTTTTTTTAGTATTTATGACATTCTGCCATGGCTTTTTGGTTATTTCTTTTGTTTTATTCCTCTATAGAAATATAAATTCATTGATGATTGGAATTACCTTAGTCTTTCGATAATTTTTTGAAGTAGTGATTATTTTAATGAGGGTTCATTTTTTTAAAGCTAGGGGTGAAGTATATGAGATACGTCATTTGATTTAAACAAATAATAGTATAAACTCTAATCACTTGATTGGTCATGAAACTTACTGATTTAGGATCAGATAGATCCAAGCTTAAACCTTGAGACTGCTGTATTACAGCCTTTTGACTTTGGGTCATTTCCTATGCCTCACTTTCCTCTCTTAAATTCTAGGCCTTGATTATGTCTATTTCACAGAAGGATTATAAGATTTAAAATTGTTCTTATAATGCAATGCTGTACCATGAGGTTTGACCATTATATTTGAAACAAATGGAAAAAAGTAAGTGCTATCATTCTTACATTTTTTGGAAAAAGAGTGGATCACAGTAGTTCATGTCATCACCTTTCTTTGTGGCTTTTTTGCTTCCAATCTTTGCAAGATTGACGTTACATTTTGTATCTATTGCACTCATTGTGCATGGCCTTCCATTTGGAATCATTCTGTCATGTTACTTCATGTACATTATACTATCTTTTTTTATCTCCGATTTACTCTGAAAGGAATGATTATCTAACAATTTGTGAGATACAAATGGAAGCTGCGCATTTACAGCCACTGTCAGATAAGAATGCTGAAAATGCCATTATTGCTTACTTCCAATACTCACATTCTGTAGACATACTGTATATACATAATATATGGTCTGTAAAATAGAGCTTGCAAGCTTAGCATTTCAGAGCATAGTCTTCCTCATTTCACAATGCACATTTCCCTTTAAGTCAACTATTTTTAGGAGTTGAAGAAAATTGCTTTTTTTGAAAGTGATGATCTAAGAAAATGGTACCATCGTTGCAGAGAAATACAGTGACAAAAAACAGGGTATAAGCTCAGAGACCTTGATGCTGAATAAACATCCCACATGTTGAATGGAATACAATTTTGTAAATGTACATAAGACAATTAGGAATTATAATTAAGTAATATTTAGGATGTGCTGAGCAGAAATATACAGTTAACATACATGATAAAACACGATAGTTTTCGAGTTTATTTATCAGCCAGTTACCCTGAAAGCAGCTGCACGTGGGTGAACCAGGAGTTCCTGCCCCTTCCAGCTTGGCCTGTAAGAACTTGCCCTTCAAAGGTAAGTTTGTAATGTGATGTCAGTATTCACGTCCTCTTGAAAAACTGCTATTTCAGTATAAGACAATTCTCTCTCTGATTATACTATGTAAAGGAGATACAATTTTAAACTACTTTTGATGGTTGAAAGGAATTGAAAGAATATAAAAACTCTTAAGTTCTTGCTCTGGGGAACCAAGTATCTGACTTCATTTTTAAATAATCCTAATTACTCTAAAAGAGAATTAAGACTTTTCCATGAGTTTTGGTCTCTATTAGAATTAATAGTTTTGAGAGAGGGTCACTTAAGTCACTAAATTGCATAGTTTAGGTTTGCACAGCCATGTGCCACTACACCCAGCTTCAAACTGATATTTTTTATATTTAAATTGTTTTATAATTTTATTTATTTTTTCTGATTGGTGTAGCAAAATAACTATTAAACACAGACTGACATAGTTAAGCATATTAACAACTTATTTTGAATAACTTTGGCTAATTGTTGTAAACCAGATGTTGCTGAGTTCTTATTTAATCAGTGATAAAAAATATTCACAATACAGTTTTGTCTAGCTGTCAGTTGAAGGAAATGAATCCATTTCAATCAGCATGTGCCTAGTGAAAAGAAGGAGGGACTATAATGACATTTTTCTAGCCACATTTGTTGAAAACAAGTATTAATCTTCTCCGTGTTTAAAACCAGGCTATGTCAACTCCATTATAGTCTTGGTTTCAAGGAAGCCTTGTTCAATTTTTATTTTTATGAATTTTACTTTTTTTTTTTGGTGGCACTGGGGATCAAATTCACAACCTCGTGCCTGCCTGGCAGGTGCTTAAGCAACTGAGCCAAACTCCCAGCCCTAGTTTTTTGAGGCAGGTTCACACTATGTAGTTCAGACTAGCCTTGTGCTCACGTTGTAGCCCAAGCCGGCCTCGAACTCACAATGCTTCTCCTACCTCAGCCTCCCGAGTGCTGGGATTAAAGGTGTGCGCCACCATACCCAGTTTGAATTTTACCTCTTTTTATCCTTCTGGGGCAACTGAATTAAAATCTACTTTGCATTTAGACCACGTGTTTATAAAAGCCTACTCCCATGGTATCTGGAGTCTGCTTGTTAGGAAACTCCAAACATGATCTGGTCCCAGTAGTTCTTTTTTCGTAAGTATAAACCACTAGCATTACCTTTCTTTAGAGTCTGTTGTAATTCATGAGAGAAGCTTAAATACTAATTTTTAAAAAGTCTTATTCTCTTTAGTTGCATAGCGTTAAACTTCTTCTGTTGCAGTGCTGACTTCCCAGAAAATATTGCCTAAAGTGAAATACTAAGTTAAAAACAAGACCCAGACTAACAAAAATCAAAATATAGCATAAGGCCAAAATATAAATGTTAATTTCAAGCTCCAATGGAAATGCCAGCGAGAGGAATGGCAGGGACTCGTGATAAGTGCATGGAGCCAACTGTAAGGAATGAAGTTCATATTCTGACCTTATTACTGTATCAAGAATGGTGCAGTGGCAAACTCAGACCAAAATGAGAAGTTTCCTCTTAAAACACAATAGCAATGGCCTACTTTTCTCATTTAATAAAGTGTGAAATTTAAATTTATATGTTAAGAGCTTCTGGTATTTTATACAAGGAGTTGTGATTAAGGGTTTGATATTATGGATATAATTGTTGGTTTTTGTCAAATGTATGAAAAGTTTATAAGAAGATTGTTAGGATAGTAGAAAACCACTGTGAACTGTAATGATTGCCAGAAGTAACTGATCGTTTGTCTTCAAGTGTATGTTTTTCTAGTTTATTTATCAAGGAAGTTAAGAAAATGAAGATTAAAGGTACACGTTTGTCTCCACCTCCAGGGATAATTCTTAAGGATGTCTCTTAGTTTTGAAAGTTAAATTATTTTTCTTATCGCAGTTTCATTCATATTCTCTTCAGGAATCATTTTTTGAAAGCGGCAGTCTTCGTAATGGGTGAAAAGAAAATTGACTGAAAATACTTCACAGAATTTGCTATGGAGAGACATTAGAATGCCAAGGTGGAGGATGGAATGAAAGATACAGTGTTATTCGGTCCTCTGGCTTGCACTGTGGCATTTTGAAGAAAGAGGAGAAAGTATATTTAATGAGCCTTCTTAGTTATAGTTGCAACATACAACATGTACAATGAGGAAGAGCGTGGTGGACAGTTGTCCTTTTATGGATTTCTCATTGGCCTTCATGCCTTAATGACTTAACAAATGAGAAATACAGCAATACTCTTTACTTCTCTTGAAACATGGTGATTTTGAAGGAAGGTGCAGAACCAGACTGGTGAGTGGTTGTGTGGGTCAGATGCCTCTACTTGTGTTGAAGATTTGTGTGTCAACATCATGGGTGTTTGACCCACACACTATGGGGCAACAACTCCTACTTGATTTTCATTTTTTCCCTCTGGTGTTGAGGGTGTGTGTGTCTGAGTGTACCTGACTTAGTGATTGTTTGGGTGTTTTGACTTACCTCGTCAATGTTACATGGACGTTTCTGTCTGCTTCGCTAGCCCTTGTGAAATACTAGAAACAACATAGAAAGCAAACAGTGAGCTTCCCAGAGCGTAATCTTGGCAGGCCCCAGACGTTTTAATAAAAGGAATGATTCATGGAGTTTTTCAAATGTAACATTCAAAAATATGAGTTCATAAAATACTAGGTAAGTGTCTATATCTGTTAGCATCTTTTTTTTAATACATTAGCAGAGTTAATACTTTTTATCATAAAATTTCTATATTGAACTTAGCTTTTGAATTAAATTTTAAAAATCATACTTTATTTTCCAAAATAATCTTTTTAAAATTAAGTTTATTGGTACATTTTAGGTATAATACATAATGATTTTTATGCATAGCTCGGTGGCACCTTAAAAATGAGACTTAATGAAACTTTCATATTGAAAACTTCCTTTTTCATTATTCTTTCTTCTGGATTCGTTTTTCATAGTTACAGTTTGTTAAGTGATTTTATTCTTAAGTTATGCTTAAATGATTTAATTTGGTTCCTTATTACCATTAAATATAAAATATGGCTCCTGAATGTGGGAGCTACAGTTTAATTCTTTCAAAACATAATTTTGACATATTAGTGACTAGAAACTTTAAATATATGGGTTTATTTTGGTCCTTAGGACAGGTTCCATGTTGCAAATTTGTTGTTTTTTATTAAAGCACTTTATGTTTGCACTTTTTTTTTATTTGAAGAAGAAAAGAAATGAACTCGGTTTCCAGAGTGTTTCCAGAAAAGCTAAAATGTTACATTTAAAAATTCTTATTTTCTTATTTTTAATTGTAAATTTTTATGGGCTACAATATTTAAAATTTAACACAGTAACCTGGTGTGTAAAGATCAAATCAGGGTTTAAATACCATCTACATCTTTTAAAAATTATCATTTCTTTGTGAAGGGAAAGTTTCAGCTCTTCTCTTTCACTTCCCTGTAAGATATGTTATAAATTGTCATGAACTGCACTTACCCTACTGTGCTATAGGATGCTGAAACTTATTCCTCATCTTGAATTGTATTTTGGTACCTATCATCCAGGTTCCCTCTGTCTTCCCTTTTTTTCTATTTTTCCCAACTTCTCATGACCAGTATTCAAATGTCTACCTGTGTGAAAGCAACTTTCTTCACTTCCACATATGACTGAGATCATGCAGTAATGAGATGTGCTCCTGGTTTATTTCACTTAACTTAATTTTTCCAGTTCCACCCCTTGTGCAACAAAATGATCAGATTTCCCTCTTTTTATGGCTGAACTATATTCTATAGTATATATATATATATATATATATATATATATATATGTATCACATTATATTCCATCATACATTAGACATTGTTACATTACACATTTTATAAATATATGATATATATACAGAGACAAGGAGGGAGGGCATACTTTCTTTATCTATTTAGTCACTGCTTTGCTTGATTCCATAATATTTGGGCTACTATGAACAGTGCAGTAAACATGGGGATGCAGCTGTGTGTGTGATGCACCAATTTCATTTTCCTTTGGATATATTCTCAGTAGTGGATTAGCTGGATCACACGGCAATTCTGGTTTTAGATTTTCGAGGTGCCTCCAAATGACCGAATTAGTTTATATTCCTACCAACGTGTTAGTGTTTCCCTTTTCCTATATCTTTGCCATGTTTTTTGTTGTTGTTGTTGTTGTTATTTTCATCATAACCATTCTAACTGGGGTGAGATGGTATCTAATTGTAGTTTTGATCAAAGAGACTGTCCTTTCTTCATTGTATGTTTTTGATACAGTTATTCAAAATCAATTAGCTGTAGATCCAGGGATTTGTTTCTGTCCTATAGTTCTTCCTTCAGGTTGCTTTAGCTGTTTTGATTCTTTTGTGGTTCCACGTACATTTTGCATCTATTTTCTTTGTCTATGAGCAATGCCATTGGTATTTTGGTGGGGATTACTTTGAGTAGTATTCATATTTCAATAGAATTCTTCCCATCTAAGAAAACTGAATGTCTTCACATTTTTGATGTCTTTTTCAGTTGTTTTCATTAGTGTTTTGTAATTTTTTTTATTGTAGAGATCATTCACTTCTTTATTCCTAATTATATTTTGGAGCTATTGTGAAAGATTGTTTTCTTAACTTTTTAAAAAAATTTTTTTAGTTAATTTATAAAAACATTACTGATTTTTTAGGTTGATTTTGCAACATTATAAAGTTCATTTATTACTTCTGACAGGTTTTTTGTGGCAATGTCTTTAGGATTTCCTATACATCAAATTGTGTTTTCTGCAAACAATTTGACCTTTTTTGTATTTGGATTTCCTTGTTTCTTTCTCTTGCCTTAGACACCTTGCTCTGGATGAGACATCCAGGGATATATTGCATAAATGTGTAAATATTGCATGTCTTAATGCCAGATAAAAGTGTATGCATAGGGAACAGTGTTGCTTAAAGTGCCTGTTTAAAGGTTCACATATTCTTAGAGATGCATAAATCAACCATAACCGGTCACTTCAGGACACCTCCTTGATTCCTGTGCAGACTTGGTCCAGGCTCATAGTTTTCAGTGCTACCTTAGGCTCATAGACATTAAGGTACTCTTGGCGGAGCCTTGGGGAGGGGAATAGTGGACACCACTGCCTTCTGTGCCTCGGTGATGCAATGGTTTCTGATGCCCTTTGCTAGGTGGGTGGAGTTTGAAACAGTCTGTGTGGCAAAGGGGAGGATCCTCGTCTTTATCCACCTGCCTCTTCTGACTGGCATGTCAGCCACCCTTGCCTTGAAGAATACCTAAACAGTGTGGAGAACAGAAGGGCAGTATGCCACTTTTTAACTCTCCTTTAACTGTGTTCTTCAGCATTCTCACTTCTAACCCACTTCTGACCTTTGGAAAAAAAGAAGAGAAAAGGGGCAGTTATATAATTTCACTCACATGCCTGCAGTTGACTAATTTGCAAGTCTGGTGTCCTCAGGGTAGCTGCCTAGTAGGTGAAATGGCAATCCAGCAAACTCAGGATGTGGGAACAGTCTCTTCCATAATGGCACTTCCAAAAAGTACCATATTTTACTTACTCTGTTTTCTGGATGGCACGGGGCATGGTGGGAACAGTGATTCTCAACCAGACCTACATTTCTAGAGTACATGTCCACCCACAGTTAAAGGACTGTGTAAGACTGAAAGTATCAGAAACATATCCACCTTTCTGTAGCTGCTCTACTAATGTGGCCTTTCTATTTTTCCATCTTCCTGCCTCTGTTCTCATAGGGCATTGTGCTTTTTTGCCCTCATCCACTTCAATCTCAGTACTGGCCTGGAGTATAAACACAGTATCACTTAACTGCCAAGTAATGTAATTCCATTCTCCAAATGAAAAATCAGTCCTAATACTATAGTCAAGATTTATCTGTGCAAGGAATTACAAATACTATACCTTGTTATTCACGTTACCAGAAAATAGATTGATGTATTTTAAGTGGAAAACTTGAAGAGGCATCTCTATTTTGACTTCCTCCTACTTCTTTAGGGATGTTCTCTTTAATTCCAGAGCACAGCTTGCACCATCCTTAGAGAGTGAAGGTACTTTCTCGTGAGCTCTCATTGCACTGTGGCACTGACCACATTGTACACCTTGCGGTGGCATAACTCTGGCTCATCAAGTTCTTTGGAGTCTGTTTCATAATCTGTGTTCTTCCATGGCCCACAGCCAGAGTGAAAAAGCCAGCAGAGAGTTCCCTGTTCTCCTTTCCATCACTGTTTTCTGCCTTCTTGCCCTCTAATTCTTTTGCTAAAAGCTCTCCAGTTTCCATTTTTCTCTCTCAGCTCTCCTTGTGCTTCTCAACACCAAAGTCTTGTCTCCTTGAGAATTAACAACTAGAACCTAGGATGACTCATCTTCAGTTAACGTGTAGGGCATGTTTGCTAAGCTTAGCTTTCCTTCTTTGCTGTCCCTTTGCAGTTCACGTTTTAACATACGTGTTAACATTTCTGAACCCAGGACAACCCTCCCTTCCAGTGTTATGAGAGTTGTCTCAGGATCTATCGTCATTCAGTTGGCTGAGAGGAATGACTATGTACAATGAAAACACTACTGGTTTCTATTAGCTAGAAGTAGACAGTCTTTAGAATTCATAATGGCAAATAGCTCATTTCATTTCCAAGTAAGGAGACATAAATCTTTTCTTTCTTTTTTTTTCTGAGATGTCCCTCTCCCTTCCACAATGTTGAAAATTTATCATTTTGGGTGCATATATGGTTGTTCTAATATTTAGGTTGTGAATGACAGAACTGAAGTTTTATTATGCAGCTAATAGTGAAAGAGTGATAAAGTATGAACTGACGAAGGTAAATAATCTCTGATTTATAAAGTAGAACATAGGAGACCGTTGTTTATTTGCCTTGCTTTGTTTTGTGAGGGAAGAGGTGAAACCCTGGAGGGGTTTCTACTTCTACTTGCAGTGCTCAAGGGGTAGTTCAGGTGAGGTGGTGGGAAGAGGTTGTAATTTCTCCCTGCTCTGGAGATAGAAATGTGTTGGTAAATACAAAAACAAGACAAATAAAAGCATGTGACGAAGATATTTTATAAAATGCAGCTCTGTATCCAGAATTAACAGGATATATGAAAGTGGGACTTCGTTATCCTCACAAATTGAGTTGTTTGAACTCTCGTTAAAGAGGAATGAAAAAGGTGTCATATGTTGGAACCATCTTTGGTCTCTTTCAGATATTTAGAGTTAGGTTGTTTTAATGATCCGTGCTCTAGGAGTATACTGTGTAAATGATCATGAAATCTTTTTATTTTAAATTTTACCGTCTGGAACTTTGTATGAATTACAGTGTCTAGCATATAATAGGTGTTTCATAAATGTATATCACATGAATAAAGCAATGTTTCTCCCCCACAAAAAAAGTCAGCAAGTGACTTGGGTGTTTTAGTCTTGTTTTTCTGGCACTTCATTTGTTCATGCATTTTATCTCACAGTTATGTTACAGTACAACGATAGTGGAAAAGAATGATCCACTTTTAAAATTCTTTCTTTGAGCCGAGCCCAGGGATCTTATAATTGATGACATGCAATGTTTTTCTTCCCAAATTAAAATGTACCACTTAGCTTTTCATTTTTCATTCATTAGTCCATGTATGCAAAACTATTCTATCAAAAATCAAAGGCTAAAATCCCCTAATTGTTGAAATACAGTCAGCGGACACTGTGATATGTTCATATTCTAAAGCTTTGAATATTTGAAGTAGTCAGTATTTGCCAGTCTGTTAAATTTGGACTGTGTAGCCAGACATCCTGAAATTTGATGCTAAAAGAATTAGGGGTTGTGTGAAACTTTATTTTGAATCAGTTGTCAGCTTAGAAAAAAGTTGTTAAAAACAGTGCAGACCTTTCATTTGTGGCCTTCAGTCTTATATGCCTGATGTTCTTATTTACATAATCACAGTCTAATTATTAAAATATGGACATTAACATGCACAGTACCATGAACTGGATTGCAGATCTTATTCACGTGTCAGTAGCTTTTCCACAAGGGTAGTCAGGAGCATTTTACAATGTGGAGTAGATAATTTCTAGTTGCAGCTGTTAAATTTCATAAGTTTTCCTAGTGTTTATTTTTCTTTAAAAAGTAATGATAGAGGGACAGGGATATAGCTCAGCAGCACAACCACCTGCCTGGCAAGTGTAAGGTCCTGAGTTCGATTCAATAAAACCAAACCAAAACAAAAGTAAACAAAGTAATGACAGAGTTTTGACAAATCTTTTCTTACCTGAAGAGAATGATTTTTTTTTCTGGTTTTGGAGTACATTTTTAATTGCTAGCATTTGAGGAAAAAAAGTTATTGTTTTAAGAAATCAGTAAATTCTAATGATTTTTATGCTCATTTCAGTGATCTTCTCTGTACCATGTTAAATTCTGCATTTCTAAGAGTTTGCTGCTGTAGAATCAGGTTAAGTATTCTAGTTTGGCATTAGTCTGTAACACTCTGATATCCGTGTAACTATCAATGTCATTGATCATAATAATCACTGTTGGTATAGTAGAGGATCAGAAGTGGTAAAAATGTGTATACTCTGGATTAAAACAGGAGAGAGAGAATTTAAAGAATCGCAAACCCTGATTGGTGAGATTTGGATTATTTACACAAAGAGTTCTTTAGTTCTAAACACGTTTAACGACCCATTACATAGAGAAATTTATTTTTATGTTTGCTCTTATGCAGTATTATAGATGAAATTTCTCTTACTTTGTCCATTGCGGTTCACAGACTGTCTGCTCATTGAGGGCAGGTTCATTCTTATTTACCTTGCGTGTGGCATCTGGCAACCATACAGGTATGATCAGTGTGTCTGTTTGGGTAGAGGCCACCAGGATGAGTGCTGTGCTCCTTTGGCCTGGAGGCCTGGGCCCTGACCCTTGCAAGTTGGTCTCGAGTACATCCTCCACTCTTGCCCAGCTACCCATTTGCCCAGTAGGCTGAGCACTTCATATGTTTGTGTCTTTGCTGATGTGCTTACCCACATATGCTTACCTGCATACATTTATGAGTAATGAATGGCTATCAAATGGCCTATGCCAAATGAATTACATAGATAGGAAATACTAAAATTATTAAATCAATGAAAATAATTATTCTGGTAGACCTATCTAGATATTATTAGCTTCCTAACACTATTTTGAGATGTTTCGTTTTGAGTTGGCTAGCAAGGACTTTTTTTTTTAATTTGAATTTTAATGTATTGTACTCCTTGGTCTTCAGATAAACAATGGAAGCATTGCTTTTTTATCTAATTTGTTTGCACTCTCTCTGTGGTAATTTTAATTCAGCAAATATGTGAGAGGAAGCCAGGCTAGCATCAAATGAATTCATGAATCAACAATCTGCAATGCACTTTAAAAAATTCTTATTTCAGTGTCTGATATTTAGGTGTTTCAAACTGCAGGGGCCTAAGAATATCTGAAAGTCAGAATGCCGTGAGTTTGAGATTTGGCATGACCAATTCCCAGCTATGTGACACTGGTATGTTCCTGAGTCTCTTGAAAATCCTGGATATTTGGAATACTTTGAACCATGTTAACATTAACATCTAGAACATATAGCACAGTGGTCAATAATAATGAGCTAACATCTAGAACATATAGCACAGTGGTCAATAATAATGACTGTGTAAATATTATTTATTATAATTATTTGAAGATGTATCATTTTAGGTCAATGTGTAATACAATAGATTATTTTGAGAGTATTGAGTATAAGCTAATGGCAATATCATTGCTAAATAATTAGAAGTTATATCATTAAAGTCACGTCACTTAATTTTAATGTTTCTTTTGGTTTAGATGAAGAAAAAGTTTGTAGATTAATTTTTGAAAATTCAGGGATTATCATAACATAACTGCATAATCAAAACAAGGTCTTGGATTTAAGCACTGCAAAAAATAAATATTAGCATATATATGTAATAGTAAGAATACATAGGTATAGGGAAACGTCGTCCAAAACTAAGAGAGTAAGACCTGAAGCTCCCTTTGCTTTCTGGTCTGTTACAGAACATCATTATGTCACTATTGTATCACGTGTGTCCTTGTGGTCACCTAAAGAGAGACTCCATCTCAGTTGTTCACCTCCAGGTGTTCATATCCACCATGGGAGGGAGGGAGAAAAGGTGCTGGAAGGTGTAAAGCCAGTATTGGGTGAGGAAAAGTTTCCTAGAAAATACTCAGTTTGTACATTTTCATCATTAGTGTGTGACAGTGCCCATTTGTAGCTGTCACATATGTAGGAAAGAATTAATTTTTAAGTAAACATTGCCACTCTGAACAAAATTAAGGTTGTCTTACTTTGGTATAGCGAGTGACCACAGTTCAGCCAGAAGCACGTAGCACAGTATTTGCACATAGGGAGGCCTCCTTACCCTGCAGCCGCTCTACTATTACTATTATCCTTACGATCTTAGATCATCAAGGTTGGTTCCCATATGGTTAAAGTAAAATGATATTTCGTAGAACTCTCAAATACAATAAATGTTCTACATACTGCAGCGGTCACCTGGTAACCTGTGGAGGATATGGTTCAAAACTTCCAGGGGATGCTTTGTACCGCCTAGAGTCACAAACTAACTTATGCATGCTTCTTCTGGGTATACATACATACATAGGATACAGCTTAAATTCTGTATTGAGCATGACGAGTCGATATTAAGCAGGACAATTAGAATAATATACTATAATAAGAGGTAAGAGAGTGTGGTCTCTTTCTTTTAAGATGCTTTGTTGAGCTATCGTCACCCTTCTTGGGATGATGTGAGAGGATACAGCAATTGACCCCGGGTAACCCGAACTGCAGAAAGTTAAAACATGGATAGACGGAGACCACTGTCTTTATGAATTTGTAATATGAAGTCAATTCCATAAGATATTAAGAAATGGTAGCAAGAGATATATATTTTTTTCAATTTATTTCAGCATTTTCAATTCTACTGTGATTTCTTAATTTTCAGGTTATATTTACAAGAAATGCAAATTAATATTAATCTAAATCACCCATCACATATGAGTCTGAGAGCATTATAAATTTACTTAGGGCTGGGGATATAGTTCAGCAGCACAGCACCTACCTGGCAAGCACAAGGACCTGAGTTCGATTCCCAGTACCAAATAAATAATAAATAAATAAGTTTACTTGCCCATTACAAAATATTTACTTTGCAGTCATTAGGGGTTTGTATCCTGATATGCCTAATAATGTTTCAAAGCTTATCAGACTTGCAGTTTGTATCCTGTTCTCTGAAATTTCAATCTTAGAAGAGTTCAGACTCCAGGGGAAAAATGTTGATGAAAATAAGGCACTGTTGTTTGGCCTAAGTTAGGCAAATTTTTGTCAGTGCAAGCATCGAATCCAGGCAAACATTTCCTGTGTTAGACATGGAAATTCAGGTGAAAGTACCAACCCTGGAGGTTGGTAGGAAGAAGTACAGCACGTAGTCACAACAGTGCATGCTGAATCACCAGTTTGTGACAATACAATGAAATCTTCCTAGCTGCAGTGGGTGGACAGAGGCTGCTCTTTTTCTTTTGTTTGCACTGGCAATTGGGTGGGGCAGAAACCTGAAGTTTGGAAGGCATCTTATGACTTCAGGTGACAGGATTCGACACATGAAGAGGCGATAGCTGTCTAGTGACTCACTCGGAAATAATTTATGAACGATTGTGGGAGGTAGGTAAGGGGGCAAAAAACAAGCAGCTCACAAGGTTGGGCCTTTATTCTTTTCCTTCTTAGGACACTGTATTTTATTTCCATCTCCTCTATATCCCTTCTTTATCTGGTTATTTCAATTTTGTCTTTAGGGATCAGATTAGATATTGCCTCCCTCACAGCTGAGAAAAGTTGTCCTTCTGTAGATTTTCTTAGTAACTTTTCACCCACTTCTTTTGCCACAGTGCTTTGGCCAGAACTTTTTGTGACTGTCTACTTATTGTATTCCCTACAAATAAGTAGGACATGCAGAGGTGTTTTCTTCATTTTGCCCTCTGCATCTGTCTGACTGCCTGGCTCATGGTAAGTTTTAAACATGCATTTAACAAAATGTAGCCTCAGTCTCCGATATACTTGCATGGTAATTTATAGTGCCCTGTATCTTGGTTATTTTTCTCTCATTTCTGGGACAAAACACACCCAAAATGAAGAAAGAAAAGGTTTATTTAGCTTACTGTTTGTGGAGGTTTCAGTCCATAATCAACTGACTCCAAGGCAGGGTGGCATGACACTGGGGTAACACTTCAAGGCAGCAGCCAGAGCCAAAGAGGGGAACAAGCCTCTTTTTTATGTTGTACATAACCCTCCCCCCTCCAGGGCGGGTATAGCACTCACAAAATCTCTGTGCCCTCCTCTTGCACAGGATGAGGGTATTTATAAAGTAAGGATCCTGCTACCTGCTGAGTCTCTTAAATTTCTAAACTTCTCAAATTGTCACAACATATCAGCCATAACACCTTGGTAGGAATACATTTGAATATATAACGAATAATTACGATTCTATACTATTACATTGTGAAATGAGACCCCTAGTTCAGAATAAAGAAACAAAGGAAACATGATGTGAGAGAAGCTTTATTAGGTAGATATACTGCGAAATTCTAGGGACAAAGTCATCTGCAAGAAGTTAACTTTGTAGGGCCAGTTTCCTAATCTAAAAGAGTGGATGTCTCTCTTCTGAGTTAGTGTCAAGATTAAATGTGTTGGTGTGTATGAGGCATTTAGGAATATGTTTATTAGACAGCAAGTGGTTACATTTTTAAATGCATATTCTGATATGCTATATTCTCTATTCTTACCTGGATTTATGTAAACTGTCCAAATACTGTAAAGTGAAAAAAAATCAATTTAGAAGCTTGCTTGCTTCAGTTTGAATTCCACGTCTACCAATTAGCGGTAGTTAGAAAAGCAAGTTTATGTATCTTTAAAGTGGCATAATAATAGCAAGGATTAAATGGCTTATGACATGCAAAGTGTTTTGAATACTGCTTGGCTCATTGGAAGTATACTTGAAGATACTTAGTTATTTTGTAGGTAAGTATGTGGAAATGTAATGTTAGAGACAGGACTTCAGATTTTATCGGGGCATTTGCCAAAGTACAGCCAAAGGAAGTAGCCGAGGTGCTGTGATGCTGTCACCAGGACTTTGCCACTCTAATTCCATGTATGATAATGTTCTTGCTCTGTGTCACCTTGAATGTGAATAGTGATGATGGCTGTCTACTGTAACTACTACAGAACTACATGTTAGGTTTTTATGCAAACTTTTATAACAGACTAAAATTCCTCATGAAAGAGTCATTATCTGCTGTGATTACATTAATAAAAATGTAAAATTTTCTCAATATTAATGCTAACCCTATCATATTATTTAAGGGGTTAAACTTATGTTTTGTTTTCCACATACTTATTTCCACCTTAAACCATGTGATCTACCTAGACATTTGAATGACCACAGTACAATGGGCTAAATTACTGATTTTCTCTCTCTTTAAAAAAAAAATTCTTCCTTTACTTTACTTTTTTGTGCTTCTGGCTTTTTTGAATTCCAGGAATCACTCTACTTTTCTAGCATTCATTACTATTTTAACATTTCTTCTGTCTGCATTAACAGGCTAGTAAGATAGTAAGTGCTATAGAAAAAAGAAAGAAGGAGAGCAAGAGGAGGAAATGGCATGAGGAATTAGGGTCTGCCCAGTGGGAGTAGGATTTACTTGGTGCTTTAATAAGTCTGGACTTTTTGTAGTTAGTGGTTTACAGTCTGGATGGGAGAGTTTAATCCAACAAGGGAGGCAAGGTAGATACTCTTAGAAAAATGTAATGGACCAAACTAAGCAGTGGCCCTAGTAATAGGAGGGAAGTATACTGTTGAGGTTACAAGGAAGCAAAATGTTCCCTCATTGCTGATGAAATATTCTATAGACTGTAAATGAGAAGTAAGCTAGTTTTATTTGCAGGTTGCTTACTTGGGATGGTAGGGTCATTTCACAGACTATCACGATTGTGAGATGTGGGTAACTTGACTGTCTATCGAAGTCATTGCATATTTGAGTCAGTTGGATTCCATGTTTGCTTGAAACCTGTGAAGTCAGACTTTTTGTGCATCTGGGGTCTCTGGTCTCCTGCAGCTTGTTTCTCTTTGACAACCAGTGAGGAGATGTTCCATTTATCTGCATTACTCTCTGCAAGCCTGGATTTAGTGAATTTGCTCCTGAGAATTAGGCTCGTTCTTTCTTTTCTTTTTTCTTTCTTTCTTTCTTTCTTTCTTTCTTTCTTTCTTTCTTTCTTTCTTTCTTTCTTTCTCTTTCTTTCTCTTTCTTTCTTTCTTTCTTTCTTTCTTTCTTTCTTTCTTTCTTTCTTTCTTTTCCTTCCTTCCTTCCTTCCTTCCTTCCTTCCTTCCTTCCTTCCTTCCTTCCTTCCTTCCTCCTTCCTTCCTTCCTTCCTTTTTGTTCCTAGATGTGCTCTCTTTGTCAATTTCTGTAAGCATTTGAGAGTACATCTTTTCTCTCTTGGATGTGACCAATGATGAGACTCCCTACAGCTTTTTCTTCACACGTTGGTCATTGTACTCTTCTTTGCATTGTGGCCATACAGTTTATATTATTTAAGACTTCTTAGTCACTTTTTTTTGTATTACATGGAAACAGTCTTTACTCCATATGGATGTTATTATAATAACAAAGTTGTATGTGTTATATAAATGTTATGTGCATGAATCAGTATTATAATAGCAAACTAATGATTTCTAGCTTTCACAAGTGAAGGATATTTTAAGATATATGGGCTAATACTGTCTGCCTTATTAACTTCAAGGAAAACATGATAAATTTCAGTAATAATTTCTTCAAAATACAATAGTCATGTGAAGTTGTTATTCATTCCTTAATCCAATACAATGAATTAGACCTAGGTTTCCTCAGTGTGTTATAAATCAAAACTATTTGTCTGCCTGATAAAATCATTCTTGTAACTCTGCCTATGTCTGAGTTCTTTCTACCTTTTCAGACAAACAAGACTACAAATCTGATTTCCTAGTTTAGATCGTATTAGTATCTTTTGATCTGCATGTGAATTCAATGTTTACTTCTTTTTTTGGAAATGGAAAGAAACTTTGTGTACTCATTTACACTTGTGGTCTTGATTTATATATTTATATTTTACACTATTATTGTTTAACAAAAATTCATTTTACCTATAATATTTTCTTTTAATGCATGAATAATTAGCATCTTCACATTACCCATGTATATGTATCTATGTTTCCATGTCTATCTCAATATCCCTTTCTATTAGCTGCATAAAATTTTATATAATTTTAAGTAATTGAAAGCTTTAGATGAAATACTTATATTTTGCCCTATTCTCAATACATTTTTAGAACTTTTAGTTGTTTGGGTATAGGTTTCTATTGGCTATTTAGATATTCATTCAGCTAACAGGGATAGATTATGAGGATTTTGCTGCATAGAAAATTCCAGTCTCTATTGTCTGATGCAAAGATGATCATCAAACATGAATAGAGATCACTGCTAACAAAATCTCAGATTTTGGTCTGTGACAACACTATGAGTGCATATGAAACAGACTCCTATTTCTTTAACTCTGAAGTATAACCACGACTGCACTTTCAGTATTCTCAATATTGATAAAGATCATTAAAAATAGAACTGTCAGTTAGCTTTCAAAATGCAAAACCAGCTGTAAAATAATTAATATAACTGAGCTCTTCTGTAGTTATTAGTAATCTGGAAATAACTCACCAAGTTATATTAGCTATTTGAAAACTCTGCAGTATCTATTTTTAAAATCTGGTCAGTAATCACATCTCTAGTGCATTAAATATAGAATAAGTCCTCCTAAGGAGCCAGATGATGTTGTGATTTTGCATATAAAAAACGATGCGTAGTGAAATGGTTGGAGTGGAATTCTGAAATACAATGAGAAAAAATTTCTGGACAACCTTTGTTACCAATGTGAATTTGTGTTGCTGAGACACATAAAGTTGTTGCTTGCTCTTTTGCAGTCCTGGGTTTGTGCTGTTCTCAATTCATTGGAGACCTACAACTTTCTCCATTCAGCCGATTGATTTTGAATTTTTCAAGCTGATTAATGTTTTCATTTGAATGGTAATGCTGACTTTGCAGAAGATGTGATCTTTTAATTAGCAGATGCTGAGATTAGCATTAGGACTGAAAAGTAATTAGCATTTGTTCTTAAAGCACAAGAGCACAAACTAAGTACTGATACAAGTAGCGCTCCCATGACTGCTTTACATGGCCTCTTTAGGCCATTATAGGAGAGGTTAAAATTATTGAAATACTTAATCACTATGGTACTTTAAACATGTTAACAAATTGAGGATTTTCCCTAGATACTCTTTTCAATTCCCTTATTCTATATGTATGTAGGTTTCTGTTTTCAAGCTTTACCTAAGTAAACATTTCTTAAACAGTGCTTTTTTAAAAGTGTACATTGCACTTGTTATGAGTGTATATGTGCAGGCATGTGTGTATTTTTCTGAAACACAGAGGCAATTCTTTCTGTATTTTGTTGATGTCATTAACACCCATTTCCAGAATAGTTTTCTGAGGATCAACCTAAAATCAGTGAGTCCTAATTAGAAAGTAGAGTAAAGGAATTAAGATTTGAAGTTTATTTGAGCTAAATCTAAATGTGGTTACTTTTGTGTCACTACCTAAGGTAAATTATTTAACAGCTTAGTTTAGTTGTCAGTGTTGTTATCTGTAAAATGAAGATGTAATTGAGCTTTTGTAACTATTAAACTGGTATTTCATGTAAATCACATAGTCTACATTAAATAATCTTATCATTGCAAACATTACAATGCCTGCTAACTAATATTTATTGTTAAAAATGTGATACACTTAAGAATCATAGAAAAATATTTTGGTTTCTTTATTAAACAAAACAACTGTTAAACACCTACAAGGTAAAGAAATGTCTTTAAAATAAATATATCCTCTTATTTCAGATGCGCAGATTTTTTTGTATTATCTTGTTTATCATTTGAGCTTCAAATCAGTTTATCACTTGTGTCTTTGTTCTAGTTCTTCATATAAATTCTTTCTTCAGGGAAGCCTTAGATAGTTTGGGTGTCCTCTATAAAACTACTAAAGCAGTGACTATTTTTGTTTTGGGCTTTTGGTTTCAGGAGTTTCTATAACAAAATGGTAGAGGAAAAAAGCCAAAGCAGGAATAATGAAATATTCGTATAGATTCAGTCAAGGTGGTTCCACAAACACAACAACAGTTAAATTTTAGGGCTGTGATAGACAGAAGAGTGTTACATGGCTGCTGAATGTGGGTCTGTTTGTTGAATGTGTACCAGACTTCAACATGATAGAACTTTAGCCGTTAGTATTTAGAGAGGAAATTCTTGCTGATCCCTAGTACTGGAGAGTCTTGGTCTTATATAAAAGTCCCCTCTCACCATTGATGGCTGTTAAAATATCCTAAAGTAAATGCACGTACATTTGTTTCTATGGATGCTTCTCTCCCAGGAGACAGCAAATAGAATACTTAAAACTCCAAGAGAGCAGAATGATTGATGGTCTAAATCTTTCTCTCCCCTACTTGCTGCCTGCCCACTTAAATGCAAAAACACAGAGAAAGTACCAAAATGAGGCAAAGTAGATTTACAGAAAAAAAAAAAATGCAAAACAGAACTAAAGGAAAAAGAAGCAGGAAATATAATCTTTTATTTCTGTGAGAGAGGGTAAGTGGTGCTTGAATGTAATGAAATTTTAACATGAAAAGAAAATAAGATTTTCTTTCAGGGTATTGCTTTCATTGAAACTAGTTAAAACCAAATATGACATTGAAGTAGGAGAGTTGCTATTTAGAATTAGAAAGCAGCTAAGAATTAGATTTCTGGGGCAGAACTAGCTGTTGTGTTTAAGTTCATCAATTGAAATGTCTGTTTATGGGAGTGTGCAGTGTTGGTGACCACTTCAGTTTTCAGACCTGCCTATTTGGAGTTGTTGTAGTCCATTTGTGCTTGTGTAACAAAACACATACAAGTGCATGATTTATAAATAAAAGAAGTCTATTTCTCAGAGTTCTGAAGGCTAGGAAATCCAAGATCAAGGTGTCAGGAGATTTGGTGTCTAGTGAAGATTGCTGTCTGCCTCCAAGATTGAGCTGAGTTGCTGTGTTAAGGACAATAGTGACCTTGCTATTTCTCTAGAATTCCTTTGGAAGGGTTCTAGTTTCATTTGTGAGGGCTTTGTCCTCAGGCTATTACCCCTTCCTAAAAATCCCACTTCTTAGTATGATCCCATTGCATCTTGAGTTTCAACATATGCATTTTGGTAGAACACATACATTCAAGCAAGGAGAATCCATACATACATCACAAGGGTGTTTTCTGGCTTGATCTTGCAAGATTTTCTTATTTGTTCATAGCTAAGCAGTACCTTCTGTTTCACAAGTTTAATATTGGCCCACTTTTTGTTTTAAATAAAGTGGAACTCTTAAGTTCTTCTTGACAAAGAAGATGTAGAAGTCTTTAATCAGTAATTTTTTCTTATTCTTTTAATGCTGAAATAAAACTGAGTTGAATAAGTATCAGTTTTACTAACTCCACATTTTAAAGCAAAATTTAAAAGTCCTATCACTATATACAGCTATATAGGGATATTTTAATAGGGTTATATGAACTTGGGTTGGCAGAGCATCAGGGTAAGCGCTCCTTTATTTTTGGTACTGGCCACTAGGTATAATTTTTTCATGCATTCACCTGTTTAATGTTAAGTTTCTCAAGAGATAAATTCAGTTTATTTCATGTATTGCAATTTATGTGTAGTTTTAGAGAGATATGCATGCTTAATAAATACTTTTTGAGGGAAATAATGAGACTAATTTGTAGGTTTTGTTTTAGTTTATATTATATTTAGTGATTTTATATATATATGCATATATATATATATGTATATATATATAACTTATTTAGAATTTACTGTTTGGCCTTTGCTGTAATATTCAACTTAAATCATGGAAATTTAGTTGTTATTCTCATCCTTAGATGAAAATAGTTACATATATTTTACACATATACATGTAAATTATATTGCGCAGATTTATAGCAAAAGCATAAATCTTATTTAATTCTTAGGAACTGGCAGAACGATCTGTTAAATTATATAATGGTGCAAATATATTGGGCCTTAAATATTAGAAATAACTGGAGGAATGGATAAAAAATGTGGTATTTTTATATGATGGAGTACTACTCAATGATAAAGAAGGATGAACTCTAGACTCTTACAGGTGAATGGATGCAACTGGAGACCATAAGTGAAATAAATCAGAAGCATATGTAGACATTGTGCTGGCTCCCTAGTGTAAGAAGCTCAAAGAATTAATAATATCCAAAATGTACCATAGATATTATGAAAAGGGAAGAAACTGCTCAAAAGGAAAGAATAATTGGAATGGGGGAAAGGAGAAAAGGAAGAGAAAGAAAAAATGAATGTGTGTGTGTGTGTGTGTATATATATATATATATACATACAATTATATATATAACAAGATGGTTAAGATAATTTTACTACTAATTTCTTTTAGTTCATTGAAAAGAACGGTTTGTGCTTATATTGTTTGATCAATTTTGCATGCCTATGTCTTTAATCTGAGCAGCTACTCAGGATAACAATGTGTAATATATTAACTATTGTTAATTTCCTATTATCCTGTTTTGAAATTCTGTAGCGTTGTTTTTATTTTTTTTCTTCTTTAAAATAAAAGATAAAGAATAGAAATAACTTGCAGATGGGGTGAATAAAGATAAAATATGGTTAAAGAGAAAAAACTTGTGAAAGTTTTTTTGAATATCTAGAGTATAACTTTTGAAAGAGAATATATACTTCTATAGAAATTCCACAAGATCTTGAATGATAGGGAAATGTTGACTCAATCATGAAATAGGACACCATGGAGATTTTGAATTAGACATCAATATATTGAACTTAAGTTCCTCAATATCCTGTTTAGGCAGATTAATCTACAAGAGGCTTGGAAACACTTTTAAAGTATAGTTATTTGATATTGCAAAGAGAGTATTTAAAACTGTGCTCTCCATATTAATTTCTATTAAGTTCATATGTTGCTTAAAAATTCAAGATCTGATGTTTGAATTTACAGGGACCTCTTTTTTTTTTTTTTAATCTATATTGCTGCTTGAACCTGAACCTTCTGACATTTTACTAAGCTTTGCTGTGTTTATCACTTATTTGAAGCATAGGGTGTAGACTTTTTACATGTGAGTGCAATTAGGTATCCCACTGGCAGCTTTTTTTTTTCAGTTCTCAAACCTTTGTTGATTTAACTGTAACAGCACCCATTGGTAAGAATTTCATTTTTTCCCCCAATTTCCAAATATCCTCTAATTTGAAGGAACAAATAAAAAGAATGACTGGCCACGGAGTCACACAGGACCAAGTGTGCCCACCGTGTGCGTCCCTGACAGGGAGCAGATGAGGGCCGAGGAGACAGCGCATCTGGGAGACAAGGAAACCAAGTAGAGCCCCGGCAGTCTCCACTTCTCCATTCAGTGTGTGGGAATGGAGAAAAGGTTTTTTTTTTTTTTAATATATAAAATGTTTTTAAAAGAGACATAAAGTGGACAGTACCCGAATATGTGCATGTCCATCATTGACTTTTAACAGTTTGAATTTTATAATGTATTATTTTGTTTAACAGTATTCTGCATAGTGGAAGTACTTTTGATATTTCATAATATACCAGAACATTAGAAATTATTGAACTTGTTAGGGTATTTGTCATGATTTGGTCCTCAGAATATGTCTGATCATGAAAGTCCTTGATTACCTGCCTCCTTTCCATTTTTCTTATGACTTAATTCCAAATGGTCCCAGGAACTATGGCTTTTATTTCTTTCTATTTCTTCTCATTACTTCTTCCATGCCCAACTCTACTCCGGCCCTCTTGTTTGTTTCTTTATTGTGATTCATTCCTGATGCACAATATTCACAGAAACTGTCTTTACCTAGAGTGCTTTCACCCTTAGCTACCTCTACTCCTTTTTCCCTGGTCAGCACTTACTCATGATTTTATTTGCTTGAGTATCTGTTTAATTTCTGACTCCCTGTACCAATGGTAACTTAAGTAAGAATGGGGATTGTGTCTGTATGTACTGTTGTACATCTCATTGTCCTGCAGAGGAGCAGGTATATAGTTGGGGTTCAGAAAATGTATATTAAATTAAGTAAATGAATATGTTTCAGACCAATTAAGTTGGGTTCCAGTGATTTTTTTTTAAAACATTTGAATCTTAATTGCCACAAGAAAACCTCAGCTCTTTGAGGGTTTTGTGTAATTTTTCATTTATTTTTATCTTATATGTTGACTTACGTTTGAAACAGAGGCTACTTACACTATTTTAAACATTGAATATTTTATCTTTGTAAGCTTCAGTATAGGTTTAATGTCTAAACACCCTCCCCCTGATAAAAACAAGGTCCGATTATATCGCTGAAGTGTTTTCCAGGGAAACAGTTGGATGTAATTTTCATGAACATTGGAAATCGTAGTGCAGAAAGTACGTAGAAATTCCCAATGCACAAATTCCTTCCGGAAGGCTATTGGCTAACAGCTTCTGCTGCACTGCTTAGGGATGTACTCTCATTTGCTGATCAATAGAATATGTGTGATGATTTCATTTTTGCAAACTATCATTCTCTTAATGTTTCCTAAACACATTCTTCAATGTGAATATTTATGAACTAACTTAAATAAATAAAATTTAAACTTTAGAATGTGATGTAAGAATTATTAAGCAGGTCTATGCAAGCCTCTATTCAGAGGGCATACCGATAAGGCTTAGTCCCCGTGGGGTTCATTTGTAAACTAATGAAGAAACAGGATGAAGGCTATTAGCAATCTAGAAAGAGCTGTAGGGAAATAGAGGAGAAACAATTTCAGCAAGGAGCTCGGTTAAATGGTCATTGAAATAGGTGTATCTCACATGAATATTAAAAGTAAGGAAGATTTCACAGCCCTGGCCCCTCTGTATGTGGGTATAAAAGTTTGAATTTCAAATGAAATGGGAAATAAACACGAGCATCAGGTAGAGAATCAGACTGTTTGCTTTCTATTGGTAGATCCCAATTACAAACCACTCAGCACCTGCAGTCAAATATTTCTCCTTTATAATTAAACTTACCCGGACCAATTGCAGAAGGAGATCCAGGTCATAGGTAAACTGTGAATTTCCCCATCTTGGTCTTGCTAAATAGAAGAATATTGACATCAATAACACATTCTCAAAGCTCTGCCCCCACCCACCATGTAGTATCTGTCTGTCCTGTGGGCAGAATGACTAATGAATGAAGTCATCTAATACATTTTTCTCTTGAGAGAAGTCCCTATATGCGAGAAGGTCACCCTGACAGTGTGCATTATGATAAACTCTCTTGAGTTTTAGATGACACATTCTTGTAATAGTTAAGTAAGGCCTTTTCAATTCTGTTAATGGCTTTTCTTGAAAGAAGCAGTGAAACCTCATTTTGTTTGGATGAAAAACCGGTATCCATTCTAGTCTCTTCAAAGATATTTAAAGGAAAGTTATGTTTGTGTTAGTGGAAACTTTGGCAAATAATATTAAAAGGCTATTATGTCTGATTTGTGAATGAAACCCAAGTTTGATTTTAATACTGTCATCGTAAAATAAGTTAAAGGACTTTATTTCACTGCACAATCTACTAAAGCTAACCACATTATTAAGATTGATTGGAATTCAATTTTACTTTACTACTAAAATATTTTAATAAAATACTATCCTTGGACTTATGAAAAAATTTTTTTCTCTGTAGTAAAGCAGATTTGTGTGGCAGTTTAAATTCAGTTGACACAGACGGCAAAGACTAGGATCATTTGTTGCTATCAGTTCTACTTAATTTTTCTAACCTGTCGTGTTTTATAGAGCAAAAATTCGTAGGTTATGGTTTTCAGTGTGAGACCTATAGCTGTGAAAGTTTATTAACTGACTCCAGTTACACTGATTTATGCAGTAGTAAATACAAGGAAAGGGAGGGAGATTGTTGTGTAGTGGTCAGAAAAACAGAGTAGAGATTATATTTGTGTTTCAGGTCATCTCCTCTCTGGTCATATTTTCTTTGTAAAAATGTTTTGATGATATAAGCGACCATTCGAATTTAAATGAATATCAATTAAACAGTATCATAGAAGAGTTCCAGAATTTGTTTTTCTGCTTTTCGTGAGGCCTAAATTACGGTACAAGTCATAAACGAACATAAAACATGTTTTTCTTTCTCTTTCCAAGTAGATTATGCATGTATAAATGTGGCCTATTCTCTTATACTATGTAAGTCTAAATTTGTAATACTGAGAAAATTAAATGAGCATTTAATCTTTGAGGGTCATTATATGGTGACAAAGTAAACTCATGCAGTTTAGCCATTGAACACCATTCCTGGATTTCTTGCCATGGCGTGGCTGTACCCTGAGTTGGTGATCGGGAACACAGAGATGGGATCAGCCCCCATGCAGACATGGTTTGAAATTCACTGGCACTTACCGACTCTGGCAGAGATAGAGTGGTATTATGAATATTGAACAGTGGCCAGAGGAGCGGGCAAGCCAATAATCTTAACCCAAATATTTATACTTACGGCTTCACGGGGTGACTTCTTCTCCATCTTTCTATTTTGTTGCTCTCAGTATGCTACCACTCATCTTTTTATTTTATTTTATTTTATTTTATTATGCTGTATATTTGGTATTTGGTTTTTTAGTGAAAGAGTGTTTGGAGTTAAGCAAAGAGTTTATTAACTAGGGCATTCTTCATGAAATCTCTTGCTTACTCTTCTACTGATGCAGTAGTAAAGGAAAAGACAGCATCTTGTGTACTGTGTCTTTCTCTCTTGTCTTCTTACCGTCTTATCTCTGAAGCACATTCAATTTTGCCATCTTTACTTCTGCTTTCTTTGCCAGACTGTCAAGGACAGCTGAGGAAAAATCAAATAGACTTGCGGCTCAGTGCTATTACATATACAAGGTTTTTAGCCTCAGCTGAGCCTTGAGTACAGCTCAGCAAATCCTTTCCCACTTCCCGGTCTGCTCCCTTTCTCATCTGTCATACTGTTTGTATTTGCATGTGCTCTTCTTTGCTGGAAGAACGTTTTTAAAAAGTTCTCTTTAGATGTGGTTTTGTCATCCTTCAAGACCAAGCTGCATGTCATCTCATTTAATGAAGACTGTCTTTCCTCTGTACATCTTCCCCAGGTCTTGTCTCCAGCAGAGTAAGTTTCCTTCCTTTGTGCACTTTTAGTACATCCCAAGTAGCATTGTCATTATTGTTTATGCCTTTCTCTCACATGCGCAGTTACTGAAGGCCATGTCTGTGCCTCGTTAATTGTTGTCTTGCCTAGTACTTGGCACACGCTTGACATTAGGTTAGCTTTGCTAAGTAAATCAGTGCCTGTGACTATGTTGTCAGTCTCAAAATGCCAGTCTGCCGCAAGAGCGATCATCTTAACTTTTGTCACAAATGTCTTCCTGTTTGTAATTATCATACTTTATCTTAAATACACCACTACATAGTAATAGCAATAAGCGGTAAACAGATGGGAGGCTGAGGAAATAGTTGAAATGATAATCATGCTTTCTTTCTTTCTGATAGAGAAGGGAAAATAAAATACCTTCAGGCAGAGCTCTCTGTCATTTTCTTGAAAACAAGACTTTTCGGATTATAGGACTCCATAGTATCTGTGAGCAGTTCCTGCCTCAGTCTGTTAGCACCTGACCTGTGTGCTACCACTTACTAGCTTTCTTTGTGCTTCTCTCCAGCCCTTAGCACACCTTCTCTTTGCTGCTCTCTGTTGCCTCCTAACTATGACCGTCTTCTACATAAAATCTCCTTTCTTTTCAGGTTTCATTTTCATGGGCCACTTGCCAGCTGTTGAGGCAACAGCTGATTTTTGTTACATGGCTAGAGGGTGGGGCCCCTAAGCTTGGCTCACAGCTGCCAAGCTTCTGATTCTTTTCCCTCACTGTCTTGAAAACCCAAGCCCCTTATTACATGAAATAGCCCAGCTGCTATCTATCTTGTAACAGGTGATCAGGGAAGAGCTTTCTGTCACATGATTAATAATGGGACTAGTTATGGGGGAAGATATGTGGATCCTGACAACATACATCAAATGTCAGGGGGAGTTTAATCATTGTCTCTGTATGTAAAGGACTATTAAAGGGATATATTTTGTGAAAAAAAATTCACAGACTTTCAGGAGTTGAATTTTTTTATTCTCAGAGTTTTTTTAGGTTTAGCATACACTTATGCTTACATGTGTTTAGTTTGGAACTTATCAATATTGGTTTTGAAGATATGCCAGTCTAATATAAGTTTTATTTTTCTCATGTTATTTAAATTTTGTTTTATCCATCCCAAATGAAGGATCAGTATTCTCTAAATATTGGATTCATGATAATAACCTTTTCTAATACAGTATTTTCACAAAGATGAGGTTTCACTTTGCATGCGTGTGTGTGGTATATGTGATTGCTGATAGATCAGTACTGAAATAAATGCTTTCAACTAGGCTTTTTGATTGTGTGGCATCAAAGTTCATCATGTAGTTACAGGAAAGATACAGTTCATAATATATACAACAATACAAATTTTAATGTCTTACTACTAAAATATCGTTTTCCAAGCACACACTTGATGTGATAACACAACATTGTAAGGTTGCAGTTTTTAAAAGGAGAATAAACTTTCTTCTGTATTTTAGTTTTGCACATCTTAGCCTTGAATATATTTGTTTTCAGAGCATAAGTAGAAAAATTTTTAACTGCATTCTTCGAATCATTAATTTAGCATATATTTATTGTTTTTTATAATATTCCTGACACTGAGCCATATTTTGAGAAGAAAGTTGTGAGTACAGCACATAAAGAGACTTCAATGTGTTCTATTACAATGCGGGGATGTTTTAATTAATGGAAATCTTTGCCTGTGTATTTTTCCTACATACACACCAAGATGTATATGACAGTTTGTGTGGCATGGCTTCTATAAGTGTTCTGGTCCTTTCTGCAAGTTCAAGGGGCATCCATCTGTTTGACAGTACAAATGGTAAATCTTGGATGAAATCATTATCTGTATAAATCGTGATGGAATTAAAAATAATTCAGATGATTTGCTTTTTCATTATACTTCTCATCTATTTCTATAATTTGAAATTACCATTTTTCCCTCTCCGAATGACATATAAATATTGATCTTTTTTTAAGTCTAATTTCAGTCACTTGTAAGGTTTCTTTTTCCCCCTTCTGGTTAAAAACAACCAAGGAATATTTATGCTGTCATTTACATTCTATAGAGTTCTGTATTTTCAGTGTATGTTCACATTAAAGAAAATCTGATTCATTGTTACACCCCTCCCATAACTTGGGTTTATCAGAAATCACAATTCCCTTTTGTAGGTAATAAAATGATACTCAAAGGTGTCAGTAATAATATCCATTATTTACAGATCAGGAATAATACCAAGGGCCAGGGAAAAATACTGTAATATATAATAGTGGCCATGAATATTATGCATTATTAACTTCTTTCTATGGTTAAGGAAGCTGGAAATCCACCTGTGGAGATGCCTACCCTATTTTCTGACTACATCAAGATTTTAAGGCAGGTCTGCATCTAAAACTTTGAGTTGCTTTCCAGCATATCATCACGTGTCTCTTAACGTGAATTAACTGGTGCCATTCACCCACTATAGCTGTTATTAGAGATGGAATATCGAGATCATTCTTTGGCTCATCACGTATTCACAACTTTTATATATAATGCCAACTCAACACTCGTGATTTTGTTCCCTTGCTCACAGAGTTAATAAGTAGTCAACCAATAGTAGCAGTCTTCAGTATACATATTAGTAATACTTTAAAGAAGTGTAAAACTGTTCAAAGCAACTTCAGTCACTTATGTTTTAGAAATATTCTACACATGCAAGACATTTCTGTCAAGGAGAGTATGATAACTTTGTTTCAAGCCATTTAAAAGTTTTAGAGGGAGTGACTGCTAGTATATGTATGTGTGAAATGCAGTGTGAACTATTAATTTGAAATATTCTTATTTACTTGTCTTTGTTACTTTAGCAGCTAGCTGAAGTCTTATGATAGAGTGATTTCTTTGGTCATTCTTCTGTATTTTCAGATTACCTTTTAAAGCACACCCATGTTGAGTTGTTGAAATGCTTCGTTTCAGACAGTTACATGTGACTAGGCAAGCTCTAAAATGAAAAGTTAAATTAAATTACTGCTTATGTAACATTTCTTTCCAAGTATGGAGTCTGATTTCCATTACTTACTGAGCAACTCATCAGTGATTTTATTTCCACTGCCTTAGTCCATTTATTGCTTGTTTAAAATTCTTTAAAAAACATTCCATGCTATTTCATAATTAATTTAAACAACAAATACTGGGTTAATATTAAAGTATTGGTTACCTTTTGGTATAATTTGATCTGAAGTAAAATCCCATCTGACATGATTTGTGGGTTGAGAATAAAGGATGAAATGTTTTACAGCTACAGCATCTACGTAAAATCTTAAAATTAGCTATCTTATATTTGTCTAAAATACTCTATTCTTTGAGACACCAAACAGTGCTTCTTTTAAAAGCACATCTAATCAATTTCAAAGTGAAGGAAAATAAAGCCTGAGCCAGGTTTGAACATTAGTCCTCCTTGAAATGTTCTGAGGGCTGGAATTTATTTTACAGTTCGAGCTAAACAGGCTTCTGGACTGAAAAGAAGGGAATGAATAGTGTCTAAATCTGCTTTAGGAGCGAGCTTGTTTATCGAGCTACACCTCATTTTCTTTTATCTGTCACTCTGTAAATAATAGGTAGAATTTCTTGGTTGGTTGTATTCTACGTGCACAGAATACAGTTTAGAGTCAACTAGCTGTAGCATCCTGATTCTTCATAAGCTTTCTGATTCTTGCTAAGCTAGTTCCCCATCTCAACTTGTCTGCAATATGATCCAAGTAATATTATGTAGTTTCAACAGTTAATGTTCTCATGTGTTTCTTAAATGTATATGTTCAGTCTGGAAATGAAGTGGGGGTCCTTTCTGGATGAAGTAGAAATTAAGGTAAAGTTGATATAAGTGTAAATTGAAGTTTTTTGAGCTTTGGTTATTTTGTTTGGCTTTTTTTTTCTATAAAGGTATACATTTTATAAGCATTAACTATGTCAAACAGCATTTATCAAGAAAACCTAGCATATTAGGGTCTTAACCAGTGAAAAATTTCTTTCTTTCTTTGAAAAGCAGGTTTAATATTAGGTGATGCAGAGTCCTGTGTTGTCTTCATGATCTTGAAAGACACAAACTTGCAGTTTTTTCTCCTTCTTCAACATTATGAATTTGGCTTTCGTTCTCAGGCTGATCTGACATTACAGGGTGGCTTCTGAACTGTAACTCTCTCATCTACATTCCCTGTTGCTTGAAGGAAGGAAACAGAGCAGGGAAGACAAAAAGGGATGCATTTGCCAGCTGAAACACAGTTTTCCAGGAAATCCCACTTGAGACATACATCATTAGCTCGCACTGAGGGACAGTCTTGCCTTGCTGGAAGGAGGCTGGGAAATGTAGTCTTTTACCTGAGTTAATTGCCCCATTAAATGTAGAAAGGGTAAAATGAATATAATGTTCAATTAGTAGTTACTGTCCATCTATAGAAATAAACTAGGTACTACTCTGAGCTTCAGTTTCTACATCTTTAAAATGGGCAAATGAGTGGTCTCCTTATGGTCATCTTTATGAGGATCAAAGGGAACATTGCAGGCATGATACCTAGGCCTACAACATCGCAAACTTTGACAGAGTTACCTTTTAAATCCCCATTTCCTTTAATAAGAACATTAAAGCAGCAGGGAGTCTCAAGGCATTATGGACTCATGATGATCCACATTATGTTGTGAATTATTTCACTTTAGGGACTGATACGTGCTTTACTTTGCAGTAGATGTTTCCTTGCCCTGTCTCTCTTTTGTAATCCTTACAGCAGCATAGATACATTCTGGGTTTATGTCCTCTACATAATGGAGACCTGGGGATTGATCACTCTTTGAAGTGGAAAAGGATTTGACACATGGGTGATTAATGTGATTTCCTGAAATTTTAGGTACTATACCCTTGACTGATGCAATTAGGATACCTAAGGAAGAGGCAAGCACCTCAGCAAAGAGCTCTCAACAGGAGTCAGGGAAGAAAAGGGCTGAGACAGAGGGTGGGTGGCAGGCAAGTCACAGGGCTGTACCCTCGCTAAATGAGCCAATGGATTGGCAAATCTCACAAGTCCTTCATTCTTTTAAAATGATATGATTGTAGGACTCCCCTTTCTTTCAGATCTTTAAGCACTCATTGCTTCTTGTTGTATTTGGTTCCTTTTATATGTAGACGGATAGCAAGGGGCTGGTATGGTGGCCTTGAAAGAGCTTTTATAATTTATAGTGTGAATGTTTGCAATCTGAGATTCTGACTTTTTCTTTCTCTCTTGAATTCTAAGAATTGCAGTTTATTCATGTTTGAACTGCTATCAGTAAGTACTTCTGAGAGTGAAATAGTTTAGTGAATCTTACATTAATATAGTTTTGGTGTGCACATTTATGAAAGGACATGCATAGTTTTTCTTCTCAAATGAACATTGTATTCTCGATATCTGAGTTTCCACAAATAACTCCGGGTAAATATTGGTTCTATGTTCCTCCTAGGCTTGTGGGCAGGTCACCTACAGTCTCAAAATCTTAGTATCTTGTCTGTAAAATGGGACTATTTGTAGTAGAAATTTTGTAGGTTTTATGGAGAGACAGAATCATAAATATGAAGTGATAGCAGTCTATCTGGAACAATAGATCATTAAAATTGTTGTTTTATTAACTACTACAGTTACCATAATGAAAATGGACTTAGGTAAGAAGCAAATTAACTAATTATAGTCCACATATATATTGGGGCATAACAGACTATTCCAAATCAGAGGGCATAAAAAAAATCATCATTGTATGCTGCTCACACTTTATGTGGTAGAATTCTGGCAGGTTGTCAACATGAGAGTTTGTGTCTGTCCACAGCATCCATGGCCTCAGTGGGGAGAAGTGCAGTCTCAGGGCTTGGGGGTTGTGGGGCCTGCACACATCTGGACAGTCCTTCATGCACATGCTCACCCCTGGGCTGTGGTGACTGCAAGACTGTGTCCAGCTGCCCTGTGGAGAACAAACACCTGGTCTCTCCATGGGCCTTGGACTTCTCAGGATGACAGCTGTGTTTGGAAGGAGAACATTTAGAGAGCAAATGTTCCAGGTGACCAAGGGAAAGCTGCATGGCACTTGATGACCTCACTCTAGAAGTCACATAGCATCCATTCTGCCACATTCTGTTACTTGAAGCATTCCTAGGACCTCCCAGATCTAAGGGGAGAGGAAATAGACATTGTCGCATAGGGAACAGTGTCCAACAGCTTGGGAATCTCCCCAGTGGCCTCCCATACATTATGGAAGGATTTAGTTTGTAAATAGTTCTTCCATAGGCTGTGCTTAGAAATATAATGTATCTGTAACCTGTTACCATCTACTGTAGAGAAGAAGTTAAATGTTTTAATCAGAGGCCTGAAAAATCACTGTAAATTTAATCCTAGATTTTAATCTTATAAATCTTGAACTTGTATACTCTGAGCTGTCAGATTAATATTTTGTTAAGTTTAAAAGTCATTGTAATTCTCAGACATGCTTTATTTTTTTCATATGGAAGTTTCTTTTTCTAAGGATTTTCATGAGGATTAAATTACCTGTTCTTAAAATGCTTGGTATAATACCAGCTATACAAGTCATTGTAAGTAGTCATTAAATTTAAAAACTGCCTATGAACCTTTTTTTGAATACGATAAGGAATAATAGGAAATAAATTATTCTTTAATCAGTATAATATTTACTGATACTGTATCACTAATATTCTGACAATATTTTGTCGGATGATTTGAAAAATGAAGTGACAGATTTGTTCAAAATTTATTATGAACAAATAAGTGATTCAGATTTTTGAATGACAGTGAATGAATATACTTAACTTCTTTTTTAGCCTTTTAGTTATAATTCTATTCAAATATGAATATTGCATTAATTTTTCAAATTGATTCCTGTTATTTACTTAGAACTGACAGCATATTATCAAACTCAGTTAATAGCGCACTTGTTCAGATATTTGCATTCTATATCATTTTTGATTTGTATTTCAGATGTCCCAAATTAGACTTTTTTGTTTGTCCTAACAGCTTGTTTACAAACCTGATATTATAACACTCAGTGGTTAATGACACTATTTTAAAGTTTCTAAAAGCAAATATATTTACTTTTAAGCAATCATTTTTTTTTCACCAACAAGATTCTTCTTTTTATTTTAGTGATCTCATACTAGGAAGATCTTACACAAATAAGAGCCTAAAAATGATTTAAATAGCTAAGTAAATTTGACTTTTCTTAACGCGCTTTCCATTTCAGTCAGGCGAGGACACCCAGGTTAAAGTGTGCATATTTAGTTCCTCATTTTCACTCTCAGTCACTTACAGGAGACTGATGGTGAACTCTGTAAATCATTCAGGAATCTGACTACTTTCTCAAAACATACCTTGCGGCTGGAATCCACAGGTGATTGCCCTTGGACATTTGCCTAAAGATGATTTAGAAAATTGGTTGGAAGCTCCGCTCTTCCTCAGTTATCAAAAATTAACCTGCCTGAAATTTGCACACGCAGCACAGTTCCGCTAATGATTTTGACTTGCATACCAGACTTTTTTTCGTTTCTCATTTTTCATAACACTGGCGATTCCAAATTCCAAGGATTCAGCATTTATTATTTGGTAATTCACTCTTGTGTTTGTGCTATGAATAGCACATTCATTATCAACCTGCTTGACTGTCTTAAGTCTCCGGAGTGTTTCCTGGACGTACTCATTGGGGCAGGTAACCAGAGCTGTCTTACTCAAGTGGGGAACATGGTTTTATTTGCTGGAGGAAAAAAGAGAGAGACAGACAGAGACAGAGAGAGAGAGAGAGAGAGAGAGAGAGAGAGAGAGAGAGAGAGAGAAAGAGAAAGTCTTTGCACCAAAGATTTCACTCCAAGGAGGACTGTTGTCTTATTTCCAACAGGCCAGGGAATATTGTGTGCTGTCGGTCGCCCTTGGGTATTCATTAAGGATCCCTGACTAGGTTGCAAGAGTTGGAGCAGACAGAACAGAGAGGGCCTGGCTTGACATGCGCACTCCTGTGTTCATGCGTCAGCCTTGCTCATGTGCGCATGTATTTAGGATCAAGTATAGAGCCACGGTCTTCCCGATCAGTAGCACTTGCCTTATGGATTACTACATTTATTTCCAGGATTGTTTTGTAATTTGAAATTAAAGTGAGCTTTAAATGCTTTGAAATGTTACCTATTGTAATTCTTACTGAGGATTTAACCAGTCAATCTTTAGAGCTTTTTGAGCTCAAAATCCCTGTGATTCTGTAGTTCTGAATAGTTTTTCAAAAGTAAGCCTCCATTTCTATTTTTTTAACCCTAGTTTAAGTCTAAGTGTAAACTTCTTTGTCAAAATGCAGTGTAGCTAAATAGTGTTATCAATGTAGCGGTTGAGAAAAAGAAAGCTATGTACTGTCAGGTCTTCCTGTGTTAACTGTTGTTCAGCATTATTGTACATTGCTTTTCAGTTATAGGAGTCCATTTGTGTTCAGAACGTTTGGCTTATGTCAGTGCAAAGTAATGTTTGCTTTGCGGACCCCATTCAGTCCCTTTCCTTGGGAGTGTAGGTCTATCCTTTGAAAATTGCAAAACAGAGACCATAAACCCAGCAGCCTGAAGCACACATCCTAAAAAATTAAGTGTACGTTGTGTGTATGTGTGGGGGGTGGTGGAGGGGGTCAGGTCCTCAGGTTACTTTTTAAGAATCTCAGATTTTAGAAGTTGGGCTTGTCTACCTGTGATTCCTCCACTCCAGGGAACTTGCACAGGAAGATTGTAAACTTTAAACACAGCCTGAGCAACTTAATGATTTAGTGAGACCCGGTCTCAAAATAAAAGTAAAAAGAGCTAGAGCTGTAGCTCAGTGCAAAGGCCCTGAGTTCAATCTCCAGTACTGCGAGAAAGGAAGAAACCTACCTGGATTTTAGTTATAACATGTTTCACCTCTTAGTACTCTTTGGAATTATTTTAAAATCTTCAAAGAGAAATACATGAGCAGGGCTACTGATCTTTAACTTCATTTTAAAACCAGGCGTGTTTTGTTTTTCAACTTCCTGGTGATGAGAACTCTATGGTGAGTCATTCCTTACAGATTCTACCCCTTGGGGATTTCCACTCACTCCTCATTGCAGTGTTGTACAAGTATGGACATGCCCAGAAACTATTACTATCTCTAGATTTTGACAAAAGTCCTTCAGTAGTTGTTACCATGCTTATTAAATTTGTGGACAGATTTCTATTTCTTGACTTAGCATCCAGTTGGGAGACATCAAGAATTGATGCTGATCTTTTGGTCATCCACAAATGGAGAACTCTAATTTTTTACCAGCCAGCCACTTTTCTTCCTTGTGGGTCAGCTTTGTGAGGTCTGCATTGTTTTTTTTAAGTTGTTCCTCACCTTGATTGTCATCCCTGCTCTTGACCCAATTCACACCTCAGGGCTGATGACTTCCTTATTATCTTTTAATTTCTGTCCCTTGTTATTGCTTTTAATGCTCTTGCAATTTGTATGTTATAAAAGAATGAGATGGATAATGTACACAAAGTAACTCAAATTTCAACATCAATATAATGAACATGCATAAGAAGAGTGTGTTTTGGACTATTAGTGTGACATTACCTGACTGCTAATCCATCTGTTGCTGGGAGTCATGGTTAATGCCCATTGTTCTTGCTCACTTTGGTGGAATTTCTAAAGGGGAAAGTTTGAGTAGAAGGCTTCTATCTTAAAGTAGCTCTTAGGGTACGGAAGTCGCAGCCTATGCAGTCAGGTGCACTAGAGTTTCTACAATGGTTCTGTTATGAAGTGGTTTTTGAGTTCTTCTTGCTAAACATCCTTATTGGATACCTTTCATCTGTAACAAAATTCCTGAGCTAATCATCTTACAAAGAGAAATGATCTGTTTTGGCTCACAGCTTTGGAGGGTCTAGTCTGTGAGGGACCTTGTTGCTTTTGGGCCTCAGGCAGCACATCATGGCAGAAGCACAAAACTTCTCACCTCATTGCCAGGAAGCAAAGGCGCAGAAGAGGGTGGGACTGGAGTGCCAAGGTTGCCTTTGAAGGATCACCTGGGTGACCTAAAGCTGTCTCACTGGGTCCCACCTCTTGAAGGTTCCATCACTGCCCAACAGCGCCACTTGGGCACATGGGCCTATGGGAGACACTCATGATCTAAACTATGATCAATCTGCTTAATTTTATTTTTGTATCTTCCATCATACAAACAGGACTGTCATGAATGGTCTTGCCAATTACCTTGTGGTGACAGCTTGGACTTTATCTTCCTCATTTCCCTGCTATCCATGCTGGTTATGTTCTGAAGGGATAGAATGATAGTTAGAGATAGTATTTTTCATAATTTACCTTGAAGGAGACATGCGAATTACTGTTATGCTGTCATGAAAATCTAGCAAACACATCTGTTTCTCAGTACAATGTTAAAAAGAGATGCCACTATCACTACCTTACTGAGAGGAAGCCAAGTGCTAGCAGGAGAAATTACATGCCTAGAGCCATGGATCACAGATTAGTCCTGAGAGTTGAATTAGGAACTCCTACTCCTAACCCCTGTACTACACTATCCTTTTCTTCTTAATTCTCTACTTTCTTCATTTGAATAATTTGTGGTTATCATAGCCAAGTCGGTGCTAATGAGCAATAAATCCTCTGACACCATCCAGATCATCCCTAAGTTGTTATGGGAGACTTTCTAAGAATCATTTAAACTCCTCTTTTGCTACTTTGAAGAATTTATTCTTTGATAAATTGTGTACTTGGTGAATGCAATTGTTTGAGTGACCTGCAGTCTTCTGCACTTTTCTCTATTTTTTGCAGTTCCTTCAAATATTACAGGAGTTGTTGGACCTATTTTGTAAGTTCTTTTAGATAATTTGGTTGTTGATGTAGCTGCCAGGGGATCAAGACACTTCTACAGCACCCATTTTAAAACACATTAAAATTTTTTTTATCTTCATTTTTTTTTCTTCTTACCTGTATTTCTCCTACTTTTGGTCAGCTTGTTATTTTCTTTCACAGAATTCTGAGACATAATCAATTAGTTGTTTGGCTGCCTTTTTTCCCATTATTCTTCACCTTTTACATCATTAATCTCAAAAAAATGTGTAATTCTTTCCTACTTACGTGCATATTTGAGTATTGCTCTGAAAATGCAGCAGCACTTATTTGGAATTCAGCTGATAAAGACATTGACAGTAAATCATATGTTGCCTTTCTGCAATGTTGACCAGATTTTACAAAAAGTAAATTTTATTTGGACAGGAATCAATAATTACTAGCATTACTTTTTTCTTAGATATAAACAGTAGAAGAACTTGACTTTTTCAAGAACACCATTTAAATCTTTTAAGATAAATTTCCGAAGATTAGCTTCCTTTATTTGTTTGTTTTGTGTGAAGTATTATGAGTTAATGACTACCAAATCAAATACAGAAAGCACATTTTCTTACTTTTGCTTTGCCAGTGATTCACTTTGTGCTGACCTTTACCTTCCATTAAGTATAATTTAGAAACAAACTGAGTTTATAAACTCTGAGAAAGATTTAAGATATCTAAGACAAAATCACATTTTTAAAATGCAAAGCTAGTTACATTTTCAATGCATTTGACTATTTATAGTCTCATAGTTTGTCATTTGTATTTGTGGGAAAAGGTTCTGTGCCTTTGTAAATTTAATATTTTTCCTATGAAAGCTTTCACATTTTTGCGATTCTCCTTTCTTATGTTTGAAGTCTTTTATGCATATTCTTAACACCCCCCACACATGTATGTACTGTGTATAATCAACTTTCAGCATGAATTTCTGAAACATCAAAATATTAATAGTATTTTCAGCTGAACACAAAAGTATGTGGAAAAATCTCAATGTACATTCCATAATGCCAGTGACAAATCTTGCCTGCAGTTAGAGGCAGTTTCATTGTAAAATATAGTCAATGCTTTTATTTCCTTTTCCAATATCTTGAATTCCTCAGGATTGAAATGCAGTATTTGTGCTAGATCCATATTCCCAAGTCTACCATGGACGTATTTGTCCTCCTATGAATAATATCATTGTAGTTCATGATAGATCACTGTGTCAAGAAACTGATCTTGTTCCAGTTTTTAACTCTGCTGGGAGAAATAAAAAAATTCTATTTGCTTCCAAGTTTTAGAAGAAAGAAGACAGTTATTCAAAACAATAGCTTTAACATTTATTTATAGTTTCTGACTAGTGCATTGTGCTACTGCTATATTTTAAAACATCCTTTGATAGCAAGTGTATATGGGCAAGTGAACCAATTTAAATTCATAGACCAGAGATGTGTTAAAGAAGATCAGAGTCCTTTAAATATATTAGTTACACTGAACAGTGTTCAGAAATACTTTAAGTGTATGCTACCGTTGTTATTTTAAAGATGAATATAAGTATTGAAATTTAATTCCCTCTTAAACCCTACTATTGATCTATCGTGGTATGCATAACAGTATTGAAATGAGATTCAAATGAAACATAGTATCATGTTGTCAATGGTGTTTCATAGTCATTTTATATAAATTTTAATATTGAAGATACTATTACTTTGTTCCATTTTGTATCTCTTTTACTTCAGATAGAAAAGTTGTGTGTTGTGAGTGTGTGTGCTGAATATGTAGTGTCTATAGGCTCATACCCTTTTAGATAGGAGGATCATCATTTTGTTGGAGAAATGTACACACAGTTTCAGCTGCCCATTTTTGCTCCAATATGTGAGTACCTACAACTTCCTATTCTCCAAGGTCTGTCTTCCTATACACCCTACTTTGCCCAGGAATATTTTTTTGAACATTAGTGTGAGTATTAGTATTTCTTTCCCACTGAAAGTAATTATTGGTTACATAAGAGATCTGCTAGTCATTCCTGAAAGGACTCATGGACCTTTATAAATTGCAGTTTGGGTTCCAGTAACAGGCCTCTCTCTTGCAATAGGAAAGAATTCCCCAGAAAAGTCAGAGTTTTCTCTGCAAGCCACCATAGTTTGGGTGCTAATAATTAATTTTCTCCTACTACATACAGATTTTGCAATAGGTAGGACCCAGCAATAGCTGCAAGGATTCACAAGCATGTGGAATGTACTGCATCATTCCAAGGTAGTTCAAGGTGCTTTATACTCAGTGGTTCTGGATTCACATTTTTGTTGTACTACTCTGAGATGTCTGACCTTGGAATGTTACTTTCCTAATCTTTCCTTCTTTGTATAATAGCAGTAAAAATAGTACCTACCTCTCAATGGTCATGAGGTCTAAATAACTTAATAGATATAAAGTGCTTGGATCACTAAGTGCTTAGTTACTGATACTGAAAATCAGTTTCTTTTCATGGGCACTCTTGGGTGTTGTGTAACGAGTAAACCTAGTGTACAACTCATATTCATCCCTTTTAGATGCCAAAACTGCAACATCCATGTATCTGCAAACAATAAATAAATTCCACGCCTTGACAATAATCATATTATTCATGTATATCACACAAATAACTAACTCAATTTTGGGAAGGATAATTAAGATAATAGTGAACTTTGTAAGAACGGCAAGAAGATTCCTCATTCCTCATTGGATTTCTACAGTCTCACATTCAAGAAGACACTAATTGGACCATACCTCTGGCTTTCAAAATTTTAAAGCAACTCCAAATTTGCTTCATTAGCTCTTAATACTACTCTAAGCACACTTTCCCAGTGAACTGAGCTTGTCTCAGGGTGAATTCATGCTATATTCCAGTAGAATCTACTGCCAGCATCTTCCCATTGCCACCATATCTGCTATTTAAAAAGTCAAGGCAAATGTCATGACAGCTTAATAGAAAACCATCACAACTCAAAATTGGTCATGCTTTTTAGTTCTGAGCAAACTAAGCAAAGCAGTATTTCCCACAGTAGAACCTTACATTGCATCTGGGTAGCATTTACGAAGGCCAACAAACAATATAGTGTGCTTATATTGTTTATTGCAGTAAATGACACGTTGCTATTAATACCCCTCAAAATACTTCGTTTTACTTTGAATGCACTTGCCTCTTGTTCTTGCCATTTTCGGAAGCAGTTCTGGAAGTCCTCTTTTGTAAGTATCTTCACAAGGTGTTTTCAAAAGCAGTGCATGCTGGTGCCCAGTGCATACGGTGGGAGGACAGACTCATGAAGACAGTATGGATTTCTCACCAGATCTGGCCTAATGCAACTTCTGGCTCTTTCACAGTCATTTCAAAGTGATGGTTAAAAAAACAAATTGTTTTCAGTTGATTCAGGACTCCAAAGTGACCAGTACATTCTAATTAAAAACATGAAAGAGGACTTTTAAAATTGCTTCAGAGAGTGATATGAATGATGGGATAAGTGTGTTCTAAATGATGGGTATTTTGAAGAGGATTATGGCAGTGTTTGTAACTAATAAAATTTTAGAAATTCATTGTGGTGTTTTTGGTCATGCCGCGTATATTTCACAAGCCTGTGGAACTGCAGTGTGGTTCTTGTGTTCCACACTGAAATCACTAGAAAATGTGCTCCTCACTTTCATGGTGAGAGAGCAGCGTGGAGGTTCACTGTTTGCATCTTTTTCGTTTATGTTCATTTTTGAGCTAAAATACTTTCATTGAAAATGTTTGAAATTCTGTTATCAAGTGATGCAAATCCAAGCAGACTCAAATATGTTACAAAGGTATAGAACTGTGACTTATTCAATTTCTTCTTTCCTACTGTTTCAAAAATCATTTCTTTATCATTCAATTGAGGAAACATTTGAATAAATATTTAATATATAGTACTATAGTAGAAGCTTCAGGGATTCTTAAAGAAGTACAAAAGTGGTTCTTGCAATCTAGGAATTTCAAGTTTCGTTGGTGTTTATGAGACATGTATGATTAAATGTCAAAATATGTGATAAACATACTAGATACAATACCATACATGGTTAGGCTTAGAAGACAGCAGAATGATTCAGACATATGAAGATGGTTTTGCTGAATAATAAACGTAGAAAGGTATAGAATGTTTGAAGACTATCTGAGACCTAATGATGGTTTGGTTGTTTTAGATTATATGGATGAGAGATAGACTAGATAAAGGCTAAAGTGAACTACACACATTTTATGATATATATCAGCCATTTATCCAAAACCCATTTAAAGAAAGCACCAGAAATGTACATTTCTGTGTTCTTTTTCCTGGGCATGCTTGACTTATGTGTAATAAATAATGGAAAGAATAGAGACTGTGCAGTATAGTACAGTTTATGTCGAAAGTAAAGTATAATGGTAAGATCAAAGAATTTGGCAATAGACAATGTTGACTCTTGTTTTGGGCATTTACTGCTTTTCTCATTTTAAAAAGTTGTTTGGTATCATCAAGTTTTATTTTCTCGTGTATTCTTATATATGATATGTGATAAATTATATATATATAAAAATATATATTTACATGTACCAGTGGTTTTACAAATTAAATGAAATAATAAATGAAAACATGCTTAGCATAGTGTGTCGCATAGAATACACATTAACACCCAAAATGAACTAAGACTTGAATTCAGTGACTTGTTTAGGGGATTTATACTTTTATGCAGTCCAGTGTTACTTTACCATGTGTATTTCAGAGAAAGATACAGAAATGTATCAATTTCCCGAGGTTTCTTAAGTATTTAAACTCATGGTATTTTAAAACTGACCCTGGCTTGGGTGTGGTGTGGTGTTTTTACCATGGGAAATCGACAAATACTTGAGTCAGGGATTACTGATTTTTTCAAAAGCAGTTTTGCAAAGTGCAGGCTGGAATAAAAGGAGAAACATGATTAAAGCATCACAGTGAATTGTGATGCAGTGTATAATATAGTGTTACCATGCAGTGTTTGCAAGGACATCTAAACTTCCCAGCCAGGCCAAGGACAGCATATTCTTTTAAAAGAAGTAACGTCTAAAATGATTTCTGAAAAATGATGGGATTTGCCATGCAAAGAGTGAAGACAAAAGTGCTTGAGGCAGAATGGAGCGTGTGTGAAGTTCCAAAGCTAAGGTGGATTGTTGTTTCAAACAACTGAGTTCGGTGGAGCTGGCGCTTAGATTTCAGAGGGCACTGGAGATGTTAGGGAAAAACTGAAAATGCTTTGGTAAAACAGAGATCACACGAGGGAAGCCATTTTTTAGAAGGTTCAACTTTCAACATCCTCCCATGTTGAAGATGAAGTCATGGAATTAAGACTTCTTTAGGAGGGCCATCTTTAATAAACCACGGTCACATTGATCATTTTAAATTTTTTGCTGTGTCATGAAGTGTCGTGTGGACATTTAACCATCTATGACTACAAAGTTCTAATGCATTTCTCATTCTTATATATTATCTGTACATGTGTATGCCTTATATGTATCTTATTATGTGATGCTCAGTATATTAATGTCTGAGTTTTCACTAATAATAATAATCCTTTCAAGATTAGAAAATAGTTTTGCATGACTTCAATACAAATCTCTCTATTTTTCTGTATTATTCTTCGTTGCTTTTGGTTCTGTTTTGTCAGAGCACTCACTGTTTTTCATTTTTTTTTTTTTTAAGTGAAAGGGATTGTGGAGACTGGCATGTAATTCACTATGTAGCTCAGGCTGGCCTCTAACATGAGATCCTCTTGACTCAGTCTCCCATAGTACTGGGATACCACAAGCATCTATTTTGCTATTTTTGGACTCTACACTTTGCCAACATAGGCACCATTTATATTTACATTCTCTAAACAGTATTTTAAGTTTTCACCATTCTCAGATCTTTTACTAAACTGGGCTACTTCTTTTCAGGGCATTTGCCTGAACATGTCTAGTTTCTTACCAAAATCTTCGTTTTTGAGCCCTGTTTTCCTCTTAATTATATTAATCCTATTATAGTCAGTTAACAATAGTTATCCTTAATAGAGAAGACAAGAATTGGAGACATACATCTTCACATCTTCTCTCTCATTTATTTTACATAATATAATTCTACCTATTTGTTGGAGAATCATAGACTGCTTATTATTTTTATTTTGAGCAATGAGAACTGAGTTGTTTTTGTCCTTTTGTGTACTGCAGACATACATAAAAAACTGCTGTAACTCAATCAAAGAAGGGTATGTCTTTTAAAATATTTCTGAACTGACCATCAATTTCTCAGCTCTCAAGTTGTAGTGCACTGAAAGATTTGTAAAGTAATGCCCAGATATATTGGGAACTATGCATATTTAGATGAGTTTGAATCTAGGACAAACATGAAAGATTCACATTTGTGGTTTCTGATAAATGTTGAATGCAATCTTACTCCTTAAGTAGATAATGAATAACTAAATTAAAAAGTTATGCAAATGTAGCTTCATTCCAGAAAGAATTCATCCTCAATTGGATTTTTACTGTATTTTTCCTAAATGTACAGTATTGTTTACATTATTAAATGAAGCAGTTGAAATGAGTTTTAGAATACACAGTATATTACATAGGAATTGAGCTCTGAGAAACATGACTTAGAAAAGGAAAATTTAAAATGATGCTTAAATTCACTTTGGCATTAAAAATTTGGGGTGTTCCCCTTGGGGATAAACATGGTGATTGAGGTTTAATCCTTTAAATATTAGATGTACTTGAATATACATTGTAAACAGTTATCTTTGTATAGGGTATATTTAAAAACAAGACCCTGAAAAACTCTGATCTCTTTGACTTTCAATGTATATTTCTAGTCCTAGCCTATTATTACAAAACAAGTATAAACACTTTTAAATCTTACCTATTTGGATGGAATGGTCTGTTTGCCATTTAATAAATAGCCTTACATGATATATGATGGGCTACTAGTTTATCTAATATGGCATTTGAGACAATGTGATTATGACTGTGTTACTTCGTAATTTCAAGTTCTATACATCAAAGCTGTAGGCATTTGGTTCCTAAATGAATCCAGGAAGTTTTCAGGAGCAAGGAGACATACAAGTAATTACTGAAACAATGAACAACAGACTTGTGATGTAATGGATGTGACTGAACAACAGGAAACAGAATGTCCATAGCTTCATTGTTCTCAATATAAAATGGTCTGTGTTTCCCTTTAGTGTAGTCTTGTTTCTCTTTGTTTTAGGCTAATTTGATTAATTTTGATTTTTAACAAATAAACAGAAATCAGTTTGAGATATATAGTTGATATCCTAGACTATCTGTGTAGTAAACACATGCCAGAAGAAACAAGCTGACGTTCAGGATGTTTTCACAATGGTAAAAGATGCCATTAGACTGGCCATATTGAAAATCACCTACTGCTTCATGTACAAAAGTGGTTGGCTTCTAACCTGCATTTTATTCAGTTTAATAACAAGTACTGCTCTGTAGATAATTGTTGCTGGTTGCAGGCTCTGATTTCATTCAATTAAGCTGGTAACCATTTTTTTTTAAAAAGCACTGCTTGGGAGATAGCCAAAAATTCCAGTCAACTGATTTTTAGAAGAACTGAATTGAAATTGTCCTTGCTTAGAAAATATTCCATGTAGGCCACTGCTGTGTTAATTTATTTTGTTCCTAAACTACTGTCTCTACAGTTAGAATCTCAAATGGGTAAACATAGTCAAGACTCATGTTATCTAGGTTTAGATTTTGCTCAGTAGTTGATTATAAATGTTGAAAGATACAATAAAACAAGTTCAGATAGATTATGAGTGCTGCTCTTTGTAAAACACCATGAAATTTAGATTTTTTTCTTCCTTCCTAGAAATTACCTACATATGTATTCAATAAAACTAAACCAGTATGCATTACACCAGGTTTACTTTCTTACGTCAAATTGTAAATCCATGATGACAGCTATTGTGCTTGGAACACGTTTAGAGAACTTGGTCAACCGTATTCTTTACTAATGAGATGGAGAATTATCATGTAGGTAGTATTCTTGCCCTGTGGGAGTGGTGGTGAACCTTTTACAGCTTTCAGTGGTAACAAACAGTAAGTCCCTGCACACGTTCCTCACGTTCGCCACCACTGTCCTATGGTGATGAGTGGGAATCTTAGAATTTTGTTATGTTTTGTCTAGAATGGAAGAGGAAAGGATACATTGTGTTGAGAGTGCACATTATGTCTGAGGGCAGGCATTTCTTCAAGTAATGCCTTTGGAGTATTAGAACCAGCTAGGAAGACCAAATTCATAGGTCCTGGTGACCCTGTGTACTAGGTAGGGTGCTCAAGAGGAGCAGAAACAATATACGATGTATGTATAATTCTGCAAAAATATTTCCTAAGCAGGCTTACACAATCAGAGGTGGAGTCCCATGGCCTCTCTGGTGTCAGAAACGTGAGATTTCAACAGGGCTGCAGGGGCAGAGGACCTGCCCATCGTGAAAGTTAGAGATCTGGGAGCTGTATGCCCACCACGCACATATGTGAGTCTGTACTGGAAAACTAAAGAGTCTGTTGGAAGATGGAAAGTAACTGGATACCAATATCCACTGGCAATGGTGAATACTGAAACTCATCCAAAAAGGGAAACACTTCATTCTTCTTTCCCTTTTTTATTTTGTCCTGGTCATATGCTTATTGGTTGACTCTCCTAGATATCAGTCATTCACAGACGCACGGAGCACTGTCTGCTAGGCAGTTCTTTCCTAAATCAAGTTGACAGATCTCACTTAATGATCATACTGTGTTTGTCAGTGAAAGTTATCTTAGGGTTCATTGTTGTAGGATCATCTGTAAAATCACACTTTTGAGGATCCAAATTAGAGGCGAAGAGTATTGACAAAAGTTCAAAACTATAATCACTTGGCAGAGGTGGAAAAATAAAATTATAATCTCTCCAAAATGTGCTCACCTCAAGGATAGGGGCCTGTAGCTCAGTGGTAGAACACTTCCCTAACTCATGTGAGAATGTAGGTTTGGTCCCTGGAACCACAAAACAAACAGACTAAGCTATTTTTATTAATTATATCAAGTAGTATTCATATATTTCTGGGAGGTTAGAATTTACTGAAGAATGACTTGCCACAGACTATTAACGAATACTGAGTTTTAAAAAGTGTAGCTTTGCTATCTGTTGATGATCTTTATACATCACATTTAAATTCAAAGGATTATTTCAATTGCGGTTTTTATTTACTGACTTTTCCCTTTCTTTATGATAGCCATGGCACATACCTGATAATTCTAGACTGTATCTATCTTTTATTTTCACACCATCATAGCAGCTCTTAATTTCTCCTTTTTAGGCCTACTAAAAGGAGGAGAATAATTAAAATACAGTGGTTTCGAACTGTTTCAGAAGAATGTAGTGAGTGAGTATATTTTGTGTTGTTAACAAACTCTGAGCTCTGTGGTTGAAAGTTATGTGTAATAAAATATAGAGTATAATATCATGAGTTTTGTTAGGGGAGAAAAAAGTGAGATAATTGGTTAAAATGCACGTTAGAATTTTTTTAAAAAGAAAAAATGGTACAAAATTTCAAATAAGATTATAGGAGAATAACAATGGTTAGTACATTGTGTATTGTTATCTTCAAAATAATTGCTCATGTTGCAAGATACATGTATAAATAATTGAACAAACAATATAGGCACAAATCTTTCTTTTCAGTGAACTAATAGCAATTGGTAGTATAACTATCTTAACTATTTTCTATTTAGTGTTTATTTTTCCTTTTCTGTTCCTTCTTTTCTCCTTTCTCTCATCCCAGTTTCTCATTCCTTTTGAATAATTTCTTCCCATTTCACAATATCTATTATACATTTTGGATCTTATTTACTTTTTCAGCTTCTTATACTAGGGAGACAATATGGTGTTTATATATGTGAGTCTGATTTATTTCATGTATGAGTATGATCTCAAATTGCATCCATTTCCCTATAAATGTCTCAAGTTTATCCTTCTTTATAGCTGAGTAGTACTCCATTTAATAAAGATACCACACCTTTTTTTATTCATTCGTCTGTTGTTGAACATTTGAGTTGTTTCTAAGATTTAGCTAGTACAAATTGTGCTGTATAAACATGGGTGCACATATATCACTGTGATATGGTGTTTTTAATTTTTCTGGGAAGATACTCACTAAGGGAATAGCTGGGGCAATTGGGACCTCTAATCCTAGTTTTTTGAGTAATCACCACACTGATTTCCATAGTGGTTGCACCAGTCTACATTTTCACCAACAGTAGAGAAGGGTTCCTTTTTCCCCACATTGCCCCCAGGTTTTATTATTGGTTGATTCCTTGATGATAACCATACTTACTGAAGCGAGATGGAATCTCAGTGTTGTTTTAATTTGCATTTCTTGAATGACCAATGATGTTGAATGTTTTTTCATATATTTATCTGCTGTCTGTATTTCTTCATCTGAGATGTGTGTGTTCATTTTAGCTTTTGAATTGGGTCTTTGAATTTGGGGGTTCCAATTTTTTTCAATTATTTACGTGTTCTAGATAGAAGTCCTTTGTCTGAGGAACAGTTGGTTAATATTTTTTTCCCACTCTATGGGTTGTCTTTTCCTCTGTTGGTGATTTCTTTTGATATGCAAATGCTTTTTAATGAGATGAGATCCCAGTTGTTGGTTCTTTGAAGTGTTTCCGGTGATGTTTGGATTTTTTTCACAAAGTCTCTGCCTACCAGTATGTCTTCAAGATATTTACCTACTTTCTGTTCTAGTAGATTTAGTGTCTCTGTTTTATTATTTAGATCTTTAATCCATTTTGACTTTAGTTTAATGCATGGTGATAGACATGGGTCTAGTTTTAGTCTTCAGAGTGTAGAGAGTCAGTTTTTCCAGCACCGTTTATTAAAAAAGCTATCTTTCTTCCAATGAACATGTTGGAACCCTTTGTCAAAGATAAGGTGGCTGAATGTGTTTGTAGTTGTGTCTGCATCTTCTAATCTGTTACACTGGTCCTCAGGTCTGTATTTTTTTTTTTTGCCAGTACCATGCTGATTTTATCACAGTAGCTTTGTAGTATAATTTTAAGTCAAAAATTTTGATGCCTCCTGACTTGCCTTTGTTGCCCAGGATTGCCTTTGATGTTCTAGGTCGCTTCTGCTTCCGAATAACTTTTAGGAATGTTTTCTATAGTTCTGTGAGGTATGTTAATGGCATTTGGATTAGGATTGCATTAAATCTGTGTAACTTTTTAGCAATATGGCATTTTTATGATGTCCATTTCTTCTGTGTTTTCTGTCTTATCAGAGTAAAGATTTTTGAAGTATTGATGATTTTCTGAATTTTCACAGGATCTGTAGTGATTTTACCCTTCATAATTCATCAGTGCATGAATCTGAGTCTTTTCTTTCCTTTGTTTGGTCAGGTTGGCTAAGGATTTATTAATTTGATTTTTTCTTTCAGAGAACCAACACTTCCATTCATTGTCTTTGTAATGTTTTCTTGGTCTCCATTGCATTGATTTCTGCTCTGAACTTTATAATTTCCTCCCTGTATGGGCTTTCAGTTTGTCTTGCTGTTTTTCTAGAAGCTTGAGGTATAAAATTAGGTTATTTGTGCTCGTTCTGTTTTCCTAATGTGAGAATTCACTGTTATAAATTTTCCTTTTAGGAGTACTTTAATTGCAGTCCCATAAATTTTGGTATGTTGTATCTGGATTTCCATTTAGTTGTAGATATTGTTTAATTTCTTGCTTTATTTCATCTGGGACCCATTGGTTGATTAGGAGGATGTTATTGAGTTTCTATTTGTTTATGGAGTTTTTGCAGTTTCTTTCACTGTTAATTTCCAATTTCATTGCAGTGTGGCCAGATAATATGCATGGAATAATTTCATTTCCTTTGCATTTACTTAAAGATGTTCTGTGCTCAGGTATATGGTCTATTTTAGAGAATATCCCATGTACAGCTGAGAAGAATGTATATTCTGATGATGTTGGGTGGAATACTCTATAAACATCTACTGGGTCCATTTATTCACAGGTTTGGTTCAGTTCTGATATTTCTTTGCTGATTTTTATCTAGTTGACTATCTCTTCGTGACAGTGGGGTATTGAAGTTTCCTATTACAATTGTGTTATTGCTTATTTGATTATTTGATTATTTGATTTTTCATGTCTATTAATAATTATCTTATATAGTTGGGCACTCCCGTATGTGGTGCATACATATTTATGATTATTATCACTTCCTCTTAAAGTTTTCCCCTAACAGGTATGTAGTGACCTTCTTTATCTCTTTTGATCATTCTCGGTTTGAGGTTCACAATGTCTGCAAGCAGAATAGCTACCAGTGCTTTTTTGGGGGTTCCTGTTGCATGGAAGATTGTTTTCCATCCTTTGACTTTCACTCTGTGAATTTTCCTTTTGAGTTAAGTTTGTTTCTTGTTTACAGCATATTATTGGATCTTGTTTCTTGATCCATTCTGCCAGTCTGTTTCTTTTTGGCTGGTGAATTGAGGCCATTTACATAAATGGTTATCAAGTTTGAAATTTAACCAGCTTTGAGCAAAGGTGAATAAGTAAAAGCACTGATTGAAACTAGCTTTAATAGAAAAAAGCAATGTAATATACTGTTGTGGAGTCAGTCATTTCCAGAAAGTAGCAAGTCCTGGCATGCAAAGCTGAGGTAATGGGCAAAATTAGTATCAATGTATGGTTTTTTAAACTTAGTGCAATTTAAATAAAAAATTCACCTCTAAAATTTTCATTTTGGAAATTATCTTTTTCTTATTCCTTGGAAAATCATATACATCCAACATGCATTAATGTTTTAGGAAAACTATCCAGATAATATCCATGAAATACTGATATATTAATTTTTAGAGGTACTTATTAAGTCTTTGTGTATTTCCAGAATTTTTATTCAGGCAGTTACAACTTGATAACAAACACAATTTTAATATACACTATTTTGAGGTAATGCACTTGTTATGTTTCTATTTGCTGCTTAGTGAGTCTATCAGTGTTTCTGTTTTCACACAGGATTTCTGGGCTTTTTCTTTTTACCTCCTCTGGCTACCTGGCACCCTCACAGCCTAAGTGTCTTTCTGACCATGTGCTTGGTTCTTTATGACCTCTTTTGGCTTCGAAATACTTTGGATAGAGTGCTGTTTTCTAGATTTTTTCTATGCTTTAGTAACATTTAAACTTTTTGAATTCATTTAGACAGATTGCATTGTGCCTATATGTATTCACAAGGCAGAGCAAACCTGACTTCTATTTGGAGGAACATTTAGAGACAGTGGGCGTTCCAGATTCTAAGAACATGCCATTCAATTGCAATGTCATTTCTATTAGAGAAGGAGATTTATCATACATTGCTTTGATTCACTATATTCCTACTGAATGATTGTGGGCAGAATTTGTGGATGGGGAATATTCTGCAGTGGATCCCATCCTGAGATTTCCATTGACAGTTATACAAACAATTTTGAGGAAGTAATTTTTTCAGAATTTAAAGTTCATTCTTATAGAGTAAAATGGTTTTACTATGAGATGAATGCAGTTCTTTCAAAAATAGTTTAGTATATGTGCTGCTAAAGCAAGCACCTTCCAAAAATATTTAATAGCTGACACAAACATCTTTTCAAGCTAAATTATAATAGTCGAATAATTGATGTAAGCCACAGACAAATGTCTTATTATTTTTTAACTATAAAATAAGAATATTACTGCAGTAAGGCAGTGCAGACTTAGCATTCAGAATTACAGTTTTAGTAATAAAAATGTGCTAAATTCATACCAATAAATGAAACCAGTTTAGTCTTCAAAAGAATTTTGAACATATTCTTAATTTTGCATATATTTTTAATTTTAAGTATTACACTCTGTCAAGTATTACAGTGCTGAGTTTAATAGCATTTTTGATGTATTGATTGTTGTATTTTAAAATATATCAAAGTGATTTAGGTGGACCAAAACAGGTTACATAAATGAAAGGACTTATATACATACCAACTAGAAAATTAGACTTTCACATCTTCTGGAGTATATTTATAATAACTTTTTCTAAAGATAAATGTCTAATATAATAAATTGCCAGTATGATGTGTGAGATATGTAGACAGATATATATAATATATGTGATGTGTGAAATATATATGTAAAGATATATATGTATAATATATATGATATATATATATATTTTGCATGAATAATACTCTCTCCCCAATTGATATGGTTAGTGAGATGGAGAGAGACACTCTGTGACTTCCTTGTACAACTGTTGGTATCACGATAATCAGAGAGTGGGCAACCTGAAGATCTCCTCCCATTCCTTGCTGCCGTAGTGTTCTTAGAGATGCGGAGGTCCACAGCTAATTCATTTGCACCCACAGCATCAGTTTTCTCATCACCGTTGATTTTAGCTGACCTGAATGCTTCACTCTGCATTATAGCTCAGACCTGAAAGAACGTTACATGTGAATTGATGTTGCAGGCTTGGTCAGTAAGGTTGCTTTCTCTGTCCTAGTATCATGGCTCAGTATAAAAACACAGGCTTTCTTCTTTTATCTTTCCCTCTCATGTGCTAGGATACAAGTGCTGTGATACTCTCTGTTAAAGGGCAGGCTCTTTTGCTGGGCCTGGTGGTACATGCCTGTCATTTGAGCACTCAGGAAAACGAAGTCCAGGAGATCGAAGTTCAAGTGCAGCCTGGGTAACCTAGGAGCTTAGAAAGACTCTGTCTCAAAAAAAAAAATTATAAAAGAAGAAGGAAAAGAAAAATAAGCCAGGGAGTGCATGAGTTTGGATTCAGAGACCACATCTTCTTCAGAGACAGCATCATCTATCTGGAAGTGGATCAGGTTATGGTGTATTTTAGTTGTCTCTACTTGTAATTTTGCAGTTTTGACAAATACTATCCAATTAACAGCACATGTGCAAAATACAAAGTAAATATAAAACTACTGAGGGTGCTGTGGTTGTAGCTCAGTGGTAAAGTACACGCTTAATTAACATGGTTAACATGAGGCCACAGACAGACACATAGAAATGAATTAAGTATGTGCTTTTAGTATAAGAGATTGGCAACAGAAACTGTGTCCTTAAAATTTATGAATATGAAAAAAATTATGAATATGTATAATTGTCAGACTGGCCAACATGTCATTCTTTAATGATTGCAGATAGAGTTTTCTGAAACATGTAAGTTCATTTTTTATAGAGTTTGTACAAGTGTTTCCTTGTGCTATATATCCAGCTTGTTACCTGATCAAAATTAAAAGCAGGATAGGTAATTTTTTGGAAAAAAAATATCTCACCAAGCTAACATTGATTCAGTTCTTTAGGCAGGTTTTTGTATTCCCAGATCAAATGGACAGGGTCAGCCCGGCACAGTGGTGGTGTACATTGGTAATCCCTTCTCCTCCAGAGGCTGAGACAGGAGGATTGCAAATTTGAGCCCAGCCTGGGCAATGTAGTGATGCTGTGTCTCAAAATAAATAATAAAACATGGGCTTCTATATAAAGCTGCGGGCTCAATCCCTGGTTCTGGAACAAGAGGGAGAAGAAAAAGAAGAAAGGTCACATTTGTAATCTAAAAGCCACAGGCCTTGTATTCCATATTGAAATAATGGTAGCTTTTCTCCCCTGATTTAATGTTCCTCTATATGAATGTAAAATACAGAACTTCATCTCCACAGGAATAGTTATCCCTTTTATTGTTGATTAAACTAGCCAAAGAAATATTTTCTTATTCTGCTTTGTTTTAGCCTAAGGTCTAACAAAGTGTATTGTTTTGTTTTAGCCTAAAGTCTAACTAAGTGTAAAAATTTCCTGGACCTGAGCTATTTATTTGAAGTAAGTATGATGTTTTGGGGACGATATTAATATTTATTAATTTTTTTCTGGAAACACTGTATAAAATATTCAATACCTAGTTGGTAGCATAACTTTTTACTGCGAATAAACAACTCCGAAGAGGTAGAACTAGGCTTCTTCCTTTTCATTTTGAGTTCTGTGTGACATATTAAAATATGACATATATTTGGGAAAGCGTTTTAAATTAAATTTTCAGTCTGCAGTGCATCATTATATTAATTAAACAAGATAATTGCTTGAGAAATACAGTTCGGAAATGAAAATACAGGATCAAGTTTGTAGGAAGATAGAAACTACTATGCTCTTTAGAATTAAACACATGTTATTTTGAGAGTACTGTTGGTATAGTGAGAGATTTCATGAACTCACTCATTATTTGCCCTTTACTGAGTGCTTTAAGAAGAGAATGGAAAGTCATAGTATATCCACTCTTTCCTGAGACTTCAGACAGCAACTCGTTCAATTAAAAATTCTTGTTAGTCAGACAGAATGGATTCTTGTTGTTACTTTAGTATTTATTCAATGAAAGAGATCAATATTTTGGGCCCCAAGGGTGCTGCACTGATAAGAGACTCTGCAGTAAGTCTCTCTGTTCGTTATAAACTTTTGGCTGGCAGATGCAGTATCTGCTGTATGACTAATTTTAATTAGACCATCAAAGTGCAATGAAAATTCAGATTTCCCCCCTTTTTAATAGCACAGATGCTTTATTAGTAGCATTGTATAGCCTCTTTCCTTTTTTCTTCTATGTTTCCTTTTTTAGAATGAATTTCTAAAAGGAAATTTGATAGAAATAGGTCTGATTTTGAGAACTTTAAACCATTATACACCAAACCCATTTGCTTCAGGTTTCAATAGATTAAATCTTATCTTGGTAGTATGCAAACTGGTTGTATCCGATAGGTAGAGGAATAGTCATTCTTCATTATCATAGTCATCTTTGCCAAGTTTTAAATGTGTCTGTGTTTAAATTTAATGAAGCTGATTTGTGATTTTTCTGAAGCATGGCATTAACTAGAAGCATAATAAAATCTATTTTGCTTTGCTACTTCAGATACTTTCCAAATATGGCCTAATGCTCTATTCAAGTAATAATGTCATTTGCAGAACAAGCTGTCAGATTCAACTAACTCTGCTGCAGCTATTATTTAAAAATTAAACCAAAATGCAAGTCTGTCTTTCTTTTAAAAACCTTACTTGGGCCATCATATTTAATCTCACAGATGATCTGTTAACTCACCAATTTAATTCATCAGAATAAAGATTTAACAAATTGGCCACTTGAAAACTTGCAGAAATCTTTACAAAGTGTTTAATTTTGCTCTCTTGTTTTACTAATGAAGAAACTGAGACCAGCCAAGAAAAATGATATGGCATGCCTGAAGTTATATATAAAATTATTGCTAGAAAAACCTTTCATTTTCTTTCCAAAATATTACATCAAAGAGATTTGTTACTCTGTATAAAAACAATAATTGTTTTAATGTGCTGTAAGGTGATTTATTTTTAAATCTCTGTTTACCTCATGTTATTTGAATAAAAATAATTTAGATCTCTGGAGTTTACAAAAAAAAATCATATTTAAAAGTCAGAGTATGTAAAGGTTAAAATTTAGAAAATCAGATATAAACCCAAGTGTAAATGTAAACCCAAATCAGATGTAAAATCAGCTTTTAAACCCAAATGTAAAATTGTAGACTCATGAGTGTTGAGACCTTGTCTACTTCTGTGTCTTCATAATAGAGAAATCTTACCTGTTTCAGCACTCACAGGGTACTGTTGCTGGGTAGACTAAATCCTATAAAGGGCAAAAATTACAGAGAATTTTACGTCTGACTAAAACCATTATTTCTTACACTGGAATAATACTATTTGCATTATTTTTCAGTTAATACCCAATGTTAAGAAATCTGTTTATTTGAAATTAATGAATCTTAGAAGTATACATTTGTCAGATTAGAATGGTTCTAAGCATAATAGAAAAGTGGCAAATTATGATAGTTTCTATTTTGAGTAGAAGATGACACTGCATTAAAGGAAAGAGGTATGAGATGCAAAAGCAATTAGAGAGGTTGTCAGGAAATTAATAGTTAGAAACATGTTATATTATGCTGCCAATAAGTAGACTAAATAAAAGAATGACCAAGAACGGCAAGATGTCCTAACATCTGCCATTTAGATGAGGCAATACGGCAAGCAAGCAAGGACACATTACCTTAAGTATGGAGTTAAAATCTTGTCATGCCAAAACCTCTGGTTTTCTTTTTTATGACTCTCCTCATCAATTCCATCATTGTCTGGAAAACCTGATCATGTGGTTTCCAAGTTTTTTCACATCGTGCATATAGAAAATGATAATATTTACATGGTGGCTCTCATTCCTTAGAGAACTGCCTCATTGTTATAAACCAGGGAAATCTTCTGATTACAGGAGAGAAGAAGAAGTAATAGCAATTATTCAGCGCATTTTGTGTAAGAGAAAAATATAAGAGATCTTCTGTCAGAAAACACTTAAAATAGAACTTTTATTTTTTTAACATTCAGGAAAATCCAGCTGTGCATTATTCAATTCAGGTCTTTTAGGGTATAGCTCAGTTCTGCCAACTCAGTGATTATAGGGGCCATGAAAGTAAAATGAAATTGTGAAATTTGTATTTGCTATGAGTCTTTGTCTTTCACTATTAATTGGTATTGGATACCTAAGACTTTGTTCTTCAATATTGACATAAATGAGCATTACCTTGTTATTCAGATTTCTCATTGCATGTAAGGTTTTGCTGTTACATTAAAGAATATAATTATCATGGAGCTCTTGTGTCTCAGAATAAGAGTATTGTTAATGTTTGTTAGTATTTTAGACCTTACAATAAATAAATTGTGAACTAAAATCTATCTTATAGTATGTAGCACTTGTATATGCAAATGGATACGAAATACATATTTCTTTGTGAGACTAGTTTTGCAGCATTTAATAAAGAAGGCAGTTACTAAAGGCTGAAATGGGTAAGGAAATGAAAAACCTACCCCTGTTTTGGAAGACTTTGCTGAAGGCAGCTGCATCCCAGAACGCACTGACTTATGGCAGAGCATTCAGTGCTTTTCAGCTATTTTCGACCCTTTGGAAGCAGCATTCATGGTCAGTGGCTTGTCCAGGATTGGGGCTCAGGAAGACACTCCCTGTCACCAATTAGGTGGGCTGGTCAGTGTCATGAGCCTTGAGGTATCTCTGAGAGTCACATAGTGAAAGAGTTTCGTTTTTGTAAATGTTCATGAGTGAACAACACATAAATTCCTCTGATAATAGATGCTTGATGTGCTTTTGTGTGATGTTTAAGGCAAAGCAAGAGGAACAAAAATGATGTCTGTTAAAAAACAACCCCATCTATCTATCTATCTATCTATCTATCTATCTATCTATCTATCTATCTGGCTTACCATTAGGGATGAGATATTCATATAATGGAGTGAATTCACAGTTCCATGTAATTGGAATATTTGGGAATTAATTAGAGTGATTTCTTTCTGAGTTATGCTTATCTATGAGGCATTAAAATATTTTCCTTTTCCCATGCACATTACTTATCATGCAAAAGTAGTTCTTCTATAGAGTTTTTAAACAAAATTAGAGCCAAACATGGTGGCCCATACCTGTAATCCCAGCACTTGAGAGACTGAGACAGGTGGATGGCTGCAAGTTCAAGTCCAACCTGGTCTATAAAGTGAGTTCAAGGCCAGCCTGAACTGCATAGTGAGACCCTGAGCGCACACATACACACACACACACAAGCCTTGGGGGTTTATGATTCTAAGTTTAAAGTTTCTGTGCCCATATTTTTTTATTTTAATGACAAACTAAAAATTTCCATGACAAAAAATATCAGTCTGTCAGCTGTCGTGAGTTCTCTGTTTTGAAGAATCTTAAAAATGAGGTAGCATAATATAATTTTCCATTTTCAAATGAAATTAATGATGATTTATGGATAAAATTATTATTTTATTCATTTCTTACATAGAACTGGTATCTGCATATAATCTTTGTATAATGACTATAGTATAGGTTTGATTTTTTTAACATATATATATATATGATCTAGATTTGTTCATTTTTTTAATAGTACATGCTTATAGTACGTAATTATAGCATTCCTCATGGGGATTGGTACAGGCACATAACACATTTTAATTATTTTTCCATTCCTTCTCCTTTTCCTTCCTTCTCCCTCCATCTCTTGGTCCAATTCTGCAAAAGATCTATCTTCTCATGTCTTGTTAGCTTTTATTTTACATTTTATTTATATTTATATTTTTACTTTAATAAGACAGGTTGATTTAGCAGAAATTAGATTTTGCTGATTTTATGGAGACTTCTTCACCTCGTGTGTGCTTCTCATTGATACACTCTAGGTGAGGGAACCATAGGACTTTGCCTCTGTTGCAAGGTTCGGTGACCCCCATTAATTTGAGAGAAGAGGATACAGCGTAATTGGCTCAGCATTCAGTTCTCTGGGAGTGAACCACAGTACTGCTAATGACATAAAGGCAATCCAGACATTGGAATACAGAGAAAGCCAATTAATAATTGCAACTATGCCACCTGGCAATACCAACAAAAATCAGCAATAGTAATAGTGTCGCTGGGAGTTCGACTCAGTGGCTTAAGCGCCTGCCCTGGCAGGTGCGAGGTTGTGAGTTCGATCCCTGGTGCCACAAAAATAATAGTCAAAGAAAAACTGAACTTTGATATACCTTAGGAACCGATAATGTACCAATCTTAAGCTTAGGAAAGAGATCTATAACTGTAGTATAAGAATTAAGACAGTGAATACTAAATGCAACAATTATTCATTCACTTACAATTGAAAAGAATTCAATGGTAATAGCATTCAGGCAGCTATCTAAAGATCAATAAAGCTTACTGGTTATATTAGAAAAGATAGAAGGGGTGAGGAACAGGATAATTTAAAAAGTTAGAATTTGAAAAACTTAAGCAGTGGTAGATGAGGAGAGAAAAGTACGATAAAGGATCCAGATAAGGAGTAAAGGAAATTGACAGAATTAAAGTAACAGAAAAGAATAAAGAAGAAAAAGAAAGAACACAGTGAAATTAAAAACTAAAAGTTTCCTAAGGGTCTCCTCCCTGCTCCAGAGGCTCCTCTGACCTTATACCCCAGGCAGTGGCAACTGTCCAGGCTGGGCATCCTTGCTTTTGTTCTTAAATGGGGAAAGCAACCAGATTGCTGATCTCTGTTCTGAATGTTAGCAATGTGTTGGGGGTTCAAACCAGTGGCTGAATTTAATGCCAGCACATTGAGATCCAACCACCTCTGAAAGTCACACATGCTCAGTGTGGGTTTTCACCACAAAGGGAAGCATCTTGTGTCCTTTCTGGCCTGAGAGTAAACTTCTTGTGGTCTGTGCCTAGCCTGCACCTTCTCTGCGACTGTCTCTCACCCACGAACTGTGGTGGAGTGACACTGAACCTTGAAGGAACATTGTTTTGTGGCTCAGTTTTAAAAGAATTACCCCCTTACCAGCATGGCTCCTGATTAATACCCTCTCAAATATGGCTGGTGGTGCACTGGATTTCTTGTCCAACTCTATCCTGCTACATAAAAGGAATGATTTTTGAAGGAAACTCTCACACCATTTTTGCAGTTTACAAGAGCTGTGGGCTTTTCCTGGGACTCATGCTGTTGGCCCTGTCCATTGTTTCTACTTGGAGTGACCCATCCTCCGGCCTTACCTTTGCTGCCTGGCTAGGTTTGTTCTTGATCAGGTAGATCAGTGGGTTGGTTGATTGGTGCTCCTGCTGCCCACCAAGGGGAGGTTTTGCTTTTTTGAGCATTGTTTTAAAATAAAGAAATGCAGACATGGTTTTCATTGATGAGAAATGCCGTATTTGAAAGAATCATGTCTTCTATGTGAACTCTACAATGTAATACTAACTCAAACTAATAATAATTCCACCATTTTATTGACATCTATAAAATTTAGAATTGGAAACAAGTTTTTTTTTTTTTCCATCACCAGGGATTGAACTCACAACCTCACACCTGCCAAACAGGCGCTCAAGCCACTGAGCCAAACTCCCGGCCCTGTTTTTTTTTTTTTTTTTTTTTGAGGCAGGGTCGCACTATAGCTCAGGCCAGCGTTGTGCTCGCATTGTAGCCCAAGCTGGCCTCGAATGCACGATGCTCCGCCTACCTCAGCCTCCCGAGTGCTGGGATTAAAGGCGTGCGCCACCACGCCCGGCTATGGAAACAAGTTTTAATTATTAAGTGATCTTAATTGTGGATACTATAGAATTTGTTTTGTTATTTGTGAGAAAAGAATCTTCATTTAAAGTAGAATTTACAGAGATCACATGTAACGTATCTACTAAAAGCGTTCAGACCAGTTTAAAATAATTAGGCAGAGTTGTCATCTGTGAATGACTGTTGGAATGAGAAGCTAAGTGTAAGTGTGTAGAGTAATTTCTAGCCTTCTGGTAGTTTTTATTGTTGCTGTTACTGTTGTTTTTAACAGAGACTAAGGACACGTGTCGAGCCACACAGAGTCAGACATTAGCTTACTGTTGTTGAATTGAAGTATTTTTCCATGGATTAATATTTAAATGAGATCACTGTCCTCACTCTGACACTTTTTCTCCACATATGGCATTTGTGGGAAATTGTGCAACAGAGTTTCTTTTTCCCAGCTGGCAAAGGCAAGTCCTTGCTAAGAGAAAACTCTCCTGGATATAGAGAAAGCTGCTCTATATGCAAGGGGCAGAGTCACTCTGCTGGTCCAAATGTTGCCATCCAACCACCCTTTTGGGCATAGTTATTCAGAGATGTTGCATTTGTTTTTATGGAGACAATGTGGTGCCTTTTGTGGCACTGAATTTGTACCATCTGTTTCTCAGTCAGTGTAAAAGGAAAAGGAGACAAAAAGAGAAATGGCATTAGAAAATGGAAGAGTCATTTTACAAAACCGACTCTACCACATCTATGTGTGGCATTAAGGTGAGAGTGGTTTGAGATAATTTAAATTTAGCCTAAACCTGCATACAAATATTTAGGCTATAACTGGTATTTTCACTCTTAGCTAATATTTGTCCTTCCCAAATGAAATTTGTGGTGCAATCCTGAACTTTACTTTATAATATGTACCTGATAAATATTTCAGTATGTATCATAAGACTATTTATTCCCACAATGATATCTATCTTTAGTCATAAAACAATGCTGCTTATCAGACTTGGGCATAGTAAATGTTAATGGTTTACAAATTGTGAAAATTCTGAATTTTTAAAATAAGTAATCCATTGCCTTCAGTATCCCAGTTATAGTAATGGATGCTAAAGACGTCCTCTATGTTATTATTAAAAGTTGATCTTGTTTCCAGCATAATAACTGAGTGAAGGATTTAAGAAACTTTAAAGTGCATGTGTAGCACTATTCAAGGAAAGAGGTGCAGCATTTTGAGTGGCTTTGGCAAGCAAAATAGAGCTAAAGTATGGCAGTTGGAGAAATATTTGATGACAAGTCCTGGCATGAGTAGTTTGTTCCTACCTTTCATCATGAAAAAACTCTAACAGTTTAATGAGAAAATATAAAAATGATGAATGTCAATATTATTATATAAACCACAGGAGAGACTGCCATCTCCAAGTTCAAGAGTTAGTTCCAAATTGCATCCCATTAGTGGAAGGCAAAAAGAGAAGAATATATTATGAGCTTTAAACTACGTTGGCTCCACATGTTGAAAGCATTAAATTTCTGGGGAGACCGAATTTCCATGAGGACTGGGGTATTTATGTTTTGTTCAGCAACTTCTATCCCCAGTAGTTAGCCTAGAACTCCTTAGTAAATGTGTTGAATGAGTGTATGTTTCAGAATGAACAATTGAAAGTTACTTACTTGGGCTTTATTATGCATGTCCTGTGTATGTTTCTCTGATTTTCAGAGGCAGTGTGCTTGCTGGAAAAGAAAAGTAGATGGACACATAGAACTGTTCTCCATTTGCACCCTTCAGGAGCTCAGTTGGTTGAGTGGAGGACCGTAGACCCAACAGAAGTGTGCTTCTGGCTTTGCCACAAACTAGTTTTGTGACTGTGATGAAGTTCACCTCCCATTTCCATCCCAGACATAACTTTCCTTCTTGGAACACAGTTGTCCAGAATCGTATTTGAGGTTTGACTTTATAGAAATTAGAAAGTATTGTCAAATTGCCCTACATCCCGTAGACAGTACTGGGATGAGGTGACTATTTTTTTTTTTAATCAGTGTTTCCTGCTGTATCATTTAAGCCTGAACTTTACTGCCTTGTGTTACTGGAGTAACTGTCTTTTCCATTACATCAGAAATTGATCAGAAGGTAGAATCCTGCTTTTATCATATTTGAATGGTAGTTATCATAGTAATTATTTATATCTGAAATAATGCTTTCTTCAGCAATAGAAAAAACCTTTATTAACAAGTCTAAAAGCATCTGCTTAGTGTGGTGGTGGTGGAAGGGTACTTACTTTTATTTTAAAAGGATGCACAGGACATGAGTTCATATTGATTAGGAGTTTACTGTCTTGTCAACATCTTATCCAAAGATAAGCATGCTACCTCTGGTTTTTCTGTTTGCTTTAGAAATCCAAGTGTCCTGCACAATCCATCCTGTCAGCTAAGTTTGTTTCCCAGTATTCTTTAGACATTTGATGTAGATTACTTTAGAAAGAGCATGCATGTTTTAGTTTACCATAGATGTCACTACTTCCCATTATTTCTGCCCAATCCATTCGCATCATTTATATAACCTGCACGGTCCCTGTAGGCCCTGGCGTGTGAACCACGTCTAGACAGATCAGGACTGGGCATTTGGTTACTTACTTACGTAAAACAAAAGTGATGTTTGTTGGCCTTAGGGGAGGCCCTGTTTAATCTACTTATTCTCTTAAAAAGAGGAGAAAATGAAATAAAGATTAAAGAAGTAGACATCTATGGTTCAACATTTTTTTTTCTTTCCAAGCGTTAGACTTTGTATGATAGACCAAAGACAGACGTGAGGGAGAGCGTGTCGGCCAGCAGCACAGTTCATGAACTGACGGTGCCAGCCCATGGCAGACAGGGTAGAAGCTTCACTCTAGTGAAATGAGGAGTAGGTCCCTGCGGGCAGAGAGAGGTAGACAGAATAATTTGTTTATCCTGTTCCGAAAACCAGTCCATAAACTTTGTGCTACTGAGGAGGGAGGAATGTATTATGCTTTCCCAAACCTCTTCAGTAGGTTGCTGTCCTCAAAAAATAGGGCTGCTTCCCCATCATAACTCTGGAGCTTTCTTGACAAATGCCAGGAGAAGCATGTTATTCCTGAGTATAGACATGCTGAACTTATTTACATCTTTGGTTTTTATGTCTTTTGTTTTTACATGTAGTACTTATAGTATAGAGGATATAACTTTTCATTTTTTGTATATTTACCTCCTTTAAACTTAAACGAATGGCACTCAATTATGCTATATATGGATTTAGTAAATTCCTATTAGTGCTGATTTTATAGATTTTTATCATATTTATCCTTTGTTTTTGTCTCTCTGGGGTCTTTAGTTGGATTCCACAGATGTGCTTTAGGGAGTCATTTTGTACCATAGGTTTTAGAATCCCTGTTGCTCATTCCTAATTCATTTTAGTCAACTTAGTTGGAAATACATAACTGAGCTTCATTTTATGTAGGTGTGCCAATTTTCCTCATTTATATTGAAGGTTAATATAAGACCAAGGGAACTTTAAGGGGTGGTCATGCCTGTGAATTTCAGAACAGGCGGT
>RJWM01006582.1:0-83497 GCA_004363535.1 Dasyprocta punctata
TTCTTGTCCCTGGCTCCTCCTTTTTGTCTCTGCTTGCTGTCTGCCGTGGGTCAAGCACATTTTCCTCCATCGCCCTGTTTCTGCCTCGGAGCACCTGACTACAGATGGAAACCATGAGCCAAAATAAACCTCTCCTCCTTTAAATTTTGGGTGTTAGGTATTTTGTCTCCGAAGTGGGGAAAGTGACGAAGACAGCGTGTCACACTCTTCTTTTTTCCGAGTCCTGTGGATATGAAAGTTGGAGACAATCCAGGTCTTGAATGTTCTCGGCAGAAAAGGAAGGCTACGGGACAGGAGGCCCGAGTGGATGTGGGGGAAGCAAGTGGGGGAGATGAGAGGTGGAAGGGGAAGGAAGGGGTCTCACCCATCATTACGCAGAGGCCACCACTGGAAACCAGCCCATAGCAGCATTTTGCTTGGATGACACACTACTTTCAATTTTTTTGAGCCTAATATTTAAAAAGTATATATAGTCATGTGCTAAAAAGTAGCATTTCAGTCAGTGGCAGACTCCATATATTACTGTGATCCCTAAGGTTATATCTCCTAGTGACATGAGAGGGACATCTTAGTTTGCATAAATTACATGCTCTGATGTTTGCACAACACCAAAATTGCCTAATGACACATTTCCCAGAATTTATGGCTATCATTAAGTGATGAATAACTGTACTGTCTAAAATTCCAAATTTTCCAAAATCCTTGACAAATTAGAGGATCTGGGTAAGGTAACTGCGCCAGTATTCCTGCGTGGCACTGTCCCCTTCCCATACAGCATCTGACCTATGTTTTGCTCTCTTGCACCCCAACTCTGAGGGCTCAAGATCATTTGTCATTCACCACTGGATTGGCAGTGTTTTCTTAGTCCCAGTCAGTGCCGTAGGCACCTGAATTTTTGACCGTTAGCTACTAATCTAAGCCCTTCACATAACGGAAAAAACGAGCACCAATATCTGGTGACAACCTCAAGTGTATCAGTGCAAAGCCAGGACCAGAATCCCAGTGCCCCTTCCTTCTGGACGCTTTGACCTGAATCACTAATGTACCTCCATGTGGCAGTGCTGGGGAAGTCTTTTGCTCTGAGGTTCTCAGAGGAGACAGAGGCCCAGGACACCATGAGAATTTTCTGCCCCCCAATGGGCCAGCTGATGACCTTGGGACTCCTGACCAGACACAAGGATCTGGCCATGTGGGGTGGGGAAATAGCACAGGACCTGGCCACGAATACCCAAGTAGCAGGAAGTGCCTGAAATCAGAGCTCTCTGGGGAATCACAGAGCACAGGGTCCTGGAAGGGAGCCAGAAGTGTTGTGGGGCAGAGGGTAGCCAGCAGGGGACGAAGGTCTACACTGTGGGTGACCAGGCCCCTTCCGCCAGAGCTGGCAACTTCTGCCTTTGGAGGGTGTTTTGCAAGCCCCGAGAACGCAGATGTGCGTCTGCACCCTGTGATGTAAGCAATGGGAGCCAGCGGGGACGGGGGAGAGGATGTGGGCTCCCACACCGGCTCACCCGCCGCTCACTCACACAGAAGGGTGCTGGCGAGGGGCTGCCTCGGAGACCACCCGACACCCTGTCCTAATGACAAGTGAGTAGTGGCCTCCGGGGACCGAGCCTGACGCAGGCGGGGGCAGGTGGGGAGGAAACTAGGTCTGCAGGCGATTTGGGGAGGCAGAGAAGCCACCGGTCCCCCCGGGCATCCTGGTGCAGACCACAGTGCTGACACCTGATGAACTGGCAGGTTGAGTCCTTTGAGCGAGCGGTTGGGGCCTCTGTCTTGTCACTGGTGCCCCTGAAGCATCCTTGCCACTAGCGGAAGCAGAGACGGTGGCCTCTGCCTGCCCTACTCGGAGCCCAGTGTCTCTTTCACATGCTCTGAGGCAGAAGCCCTGGGTTTGGGGGTCTCGGGGCCCACATGGGAAAAGTAATTCTGAAGCCTCCACTCGCTCTTAATGGAGGGGTGGGAGGGATGGACCTGAAGCAGGGCCCAGGGACCTTCATTTCTCCATGCTGACAAGAAGACGTGGGAGAGGAGGAAGGTGGCTTGGACCCTGGGCTCTAGAAAGCAGCAGGACGCTCAGCCTGCTTCCTGGGGCCTCTTTCCAGCGGACAGGAGCCCCCAGAGGCCACACGGGCCCACCTATGGCTCCATCTCTGGCCTGCCGCATCCGGGACCACAGCAAGCGCCTCCCCAGCAGACCTACCTAAGCGAGAAGATCCCCATCCCGGATGCAAAACCGGTGGGAATGCTGGGAACCTCTGGGGATTCTCAGGGTTGCCACAATTCTCTGGGATCTCACAAATTGGGGGACCCCGGGGCATCTCCTGTGACCATGACCAGTTCCTTCCCATTCTGAGCAGCAACAGCAGACAGAGGCAAACGCCCTGTGCCTGCTCATGTTCCCAGCACCTAGCTGGATGACCCCATCATTGTTTTAAAAATGATCAAGAGGCTTTCTGAATGAATCTCAGCTTTCCCATGAAGGGAGAGGGGGCTGGGGCAGTTAGGATGAGCACCCGGAAAGATCTGCTTTAATGCAAAAGGCATGATCCAGGCTTTGGGCTAGAGAGAAATGGAGGAGGCTGCGGGCTGGTGGCTAGGACGCTGTCACCTGCACTGCCGGAATCTCCAGCAGTTTCCTAGGTTGATGGGCCAAGCCCTGGACAAGGGTGTGTGTGGGATGGGACGATAGCCTCGGTGAACCCCAAAGAAGAGACCTTTGAACTGAGAAGGGGCTGGGGAGGGAGAGGCTGGACCAGGAAGCTTGCCCTTCACTAAGCATCCGTCTTGGGGCTCCGGGGACACGCTAAGCCAAGCCTGCGGGCAGGGAGGTGGGCAGGTCCAGTGCAGGCTGCTGCTAAGGCCGCTGAATGAGAACCTCCCGCTCCACAAAGCAGATCCACCGTGACTCAGCAAACCCTGCAGATTCTGCCACCCCACACCCTCCCCTGCGCCCCGGGAGCCATGGTGGCGCTCTGGGGATGGGCAAGGAGGGCAGAGCTGGCCTGCAGGGCTGAGCTGGGGACTGACCAAGCCCAGCTGGGCAGCTGTACCCAGGACTACTCCACTCACCCCCGCTCCCCACCTCCTTCCCTCTCGCCCTCCCCTGGCTCCCCCAGGGCACATTCAGCCTGCGGAAGCTGTGGGCATTCACAGGACCTGGCTTCCTCATGAGCATCGCTTTCCTGGACCCAGGAAACATCGAGTCAGATCTTCAAGCTGGTGCTGTGGCTGGATTCAAAGTGACTGAGTTGGGGCCAGAGGGAGGGCCCTGGAGGGAGGGAGGGGACCAGGCTAAGAGGGCAGAGACCCCAGGTTGCCCTGTGTCTCCAGGGCGGTGGCAAGGATGGTTTTCCTGGGAGGCAGCATCAAGTGCAAATGGGCCAGAAAAGCATCCCCAGGGCAGCGCTGGGCTTGGGGGTGGGCGGTCTTTCCACCTCATCTCTCCCGCTCTCTCCGCATGGAGTGTCCTTGGTCAGAAGGAGCCACCTGCTCCAGGTCTTCCTGAGACAACCCCCCAGCTGAAGGTCTCCCCTCCCTCCCTACAGCTGCTTTGGGTGCTGCTCTGGGCCACAGTGCTGGGCTTGCTCTGCCAACGACTGGCTGCCCGGCTGGGAGTGGTGACAGGCAAGGACTTGGGCGAGGTCTGCCATCTCTACTACCCCAAGGTGAGCTTGGGGCAGTGGGGTCGGGAAGGAAGCACATCCCAAACCCTAGCTTCTGTAATCAAATAAACCATGACCTCATCGAGGTCAAGTTGCTAGGTGGAGAGACTGAGGCGCAGACTGAGGAGGACGTCGGTGATGTGAGGCTCGCTCCCCAGAAGGTCGCGACTTGCAGCAGTTCGGGGGTGCTCATTGCTAGGCCAGGCCTTGGGGACCTTGTGGCTGTCAGTGCCCAGTTAGGAAAACCAAAATCACACCATGAGATAGTTCAAAGGGATTCCATGCAGGCATCTAATCACTTCAGGTAATGAAGGGCTGGAGGAGCAAGGGCAAAAGGTGCCACTAAAGCTCAGAAAGCTGCTACACCCCTGACTCGAACCCCTGAGCCATCATCACCTGCTGCTGAGCCTCCAGAACTGCTGTGGTCACTGCTAAGAAGGCCACAGTGTGACCTGGGGCCCAGGTGACCTGGTGTCCTCACTAGTGCAGAAACAGAAGCAGAAGCAGCGGGGAAATGGGTTCCTGCTCTCTGCCTTCCCATCTCTGTCTTTGTTTTTCATTACTATCACAAAATACCCAAGGCTGGGTGATTTGGAAAGAAAAGATGAGACAGGAAGCCAGGCTTGCTCTCATATAACAACTCATTCTTGGGACCTAACCAGGGTCCCTTGGAAACTACAGTATACCCCTTCTGAGGGCAGCATACCCAGTCACCTAGTTACCTTCCTCTGTGCCCCACCTCTTAAAGGTTCTGCCACCTCTTGACATCTCCACACTGGGACCGAGCTTCCGGCATACAAACCCTTGGGGGACACACTTAGACTACAGCCATAGCCAAACCCATTGCCATGAGCACTTTTCACAAAGCCTAACTAGATGCCCAATGGCAAGGTTGGCCTGCAAATATAGTTTACAGGCTTCTAGCCCTGCAGCAAATGGGAAGATGAATGTAGGACTGAACCAACTAATAAATTGCTTAAATATATATAGATATTAGTGGCTATTAACTTTACAAAAGTCTGGATTTTTATGTGGCATTTTCAATCATGTATATATTTTGATCACACCCATCCCTCATTACCCTCCCTTACGACTCCTCCCCCATCCCCCTTATTTCCTTCCTCTTGTCTAATAATGATCTTCCCCTTATTTTCTGTCATTTTTTTTAGGTTCTACATCTTTATGAGTCTAGCTTATCTCATTTAGTACAAAGATCACTACTTCTATCTATTTTCCTGCAGATTACATAATTTCATTCTTTATGACTGAACAATACCCCACTGGGTGTATGGACCACATTTTCATTATTTTGTTCATCTGCTGATAGAACCTAGGCTAGTTCTATATCTTGGGTATTGTGGATTACACTACAATAACCATGGGTATGCAGGTATCCATGTAGTATTTTTTTTGTTTTTGTTTTTGTTTTTTGCGGCACCGGGGATTGAACTCACAGCATTGCGCCTGCCAGGGCAGGCACTTAAGCCACTGAGCCAAACTCCCAGCCCTGGTTTTTTGAGGCAGGGTCGCACTATGTAGCTCAGGTCAGCCTTGCGCCGCGTTGTAGCCCAAGCCGGCCTCGAACTCACAACGCTCCACCTACCTCAGCCTCCCGAGTGCTGGGATTAAAGGCGTGCGCCACCACACCCGGCTTCCATGTAGTATTAATATGCTGACTTTAATTCCTTCAAGTATATATCAAGGAGTGGTAGCTAGGTTATAGGGCAGTTCTGTTTTCAGGGTGCCTGTGTGTGTGTGTGTGTGTGTGTGTGTGTGTGGTACTGGGGACCAAATCCACAGGTGCTCTGCCACTGACTACATGTTTATTTAAATATTCAGATGGGGCCAGGCATGGTGGCGCATGCCTATAATCCCAGCACTCAGGAAGTTGAGTCAGGAGGATCATTGTGAGTTTGAGGCCAGCATGAACTACATAGTTAATCCAAAGCCAGCCTGAACAATATAGTGAGACCCTGTATCAAAAAAGCAAAACAAAGTAAGTTTTCAGACAGGGTCTTCCTCCATTGCTCAGACAGGACTTGAACTTCCAATCTTCCTGTCTCGGCCTCCCAGAGTGCTGGGATTATACCATAACACTTGGCTCTATTTTTAGTTTTTTGGAAGATCTCCATACTGATTTCCATAGTGGCTATACTAATTTATATCCCATCAGCAATGTAGAAGAGCTCCTCCCCTCCCATATCCTTACCAGCATTTATTTATCTATCTATCTATCTATCTATCTATCTATTTATTTATCTTTTTAAGACAAGGTCTCGCTATGTAGTTCAGGCTGGCCTTGAACTCACTTTGTAGCCCAGGCTGGTCTCTAACTTGCAACGATCCTCCTGCCTCAGCCTCCCAAGTGCTGGGATTATAGTACTTTTCATATTCTTGATGACAGCCACTCTGACTGGTATGAGATGGAATTTCAACATTGTTTTTTTGCATTTTTCTAATGACTAAAGATGTTGAACTTTTTTTTTCAAGTGCTTATTGGCCATTTGCACTTCTTTTGAGAAGTCTGTTCAATTCATTTGCCCACTTACTGATTGGGCTACTTGATTTTTTGGTGTTAAGTATTTTATGTGTTCTATATATTAATTCTCTGTTAGAAGAGTAACTGGCAAAGATTTTCTCTCATTCTGTAGGTTGACTCTTTATTCTGTTGGTTCTTTCCTTTGCTGTGCAGAAACTTTCTAATTTGATGTACTCCTATTTATTTATTCCTGCCAGTATTTCCTGTGTTACTGGAGTCCTATGAAGAAAGTCTGGCTATACCTATGACTTCAAGTGTCTTTGCTATGTTTTTTTCTATCAATTTCAAATTTCAGTCCTTATACCTAGGTCTTTGAGCCATTTTGAATTGATTTTTATATAGGAAGAGAAATAGGGAGCTAGTTTCATTCCATACCTCTTCTATAAGGATATCCAGCTTTCCCAGTGCTATTTGTTAAAGAGGATGTTCTTTCTTCAATGTATATTTTTTAATCGTTTGTCAAGAATCAGATGGTTGTACTGGGCATGGTGCACACATCTGTAATTTCAGCACTCAAAAGGCTGAGGCAGGAGGATTGCCGCCAGTTTGAGGCCAGCCTGTGCTACATAGTACAAAGCTAGTCTGAACTACAGAGCAAGACCCTGTTTCAAAAAAAAAAAAAAAAAATCACATGGTTGTAGTTGTGTGGATTTGTTTCTATGTCCTCTAGTCTATTCCACTGGTCACGGGGTTTTTTTTGTTTTGTTTGTTTTTTTTTTTTGTTGTTGTTGTTTTTGTTTTGTTTTTTTTGTTTTTTTGCAAATACCATGCTGTTTTTGGTCTTTTTTGAGCCAGGGTTTCACTATATGGTTCAGGCCAGCCTTGAACTCACTTTGTAGCCCAGGCTGGCCTCAAACTCACCATGATTCTCCTGCCTCAACCTCCTGAGTACTGGGGTTACGACATGTGCCACATGTTCAGTTACCATCCAGTTACCATGCTGTTTTTGTTACTATGATTTTGTAGTATAATTAGAAATCTGCATGTGCAAGGTCAAGATTTGATCCCTGGTACCAAAAAAGAACAACAAAAACAAAGAAAACCAGAAATCTAGTATTGCGATTCCTCCAGTCTTCCTCTTTCTGCTGATTGTTTTGGATATTCAAGGTCTTTTGTATTTTTATAAGAATTTCATGATCATTTTTTTCTAGTTCTATGAGGAATATTGTTGGAAATCTGATGAGGAGTGCATTGGTCATGTGTATTTTTTTTTGCAAGTGCCATACTGTTTTTGTTACTATGGTTTTGTAGTATAATTAGAATTCGATTACTGGAATTGCATTACTTCCAGCAATATAGCCATTTCATTTAATTTTCATTACCTCTTTGCAGTACATGATTACATTCACAATGGAGAGTTGGTATATGTACACAACACATCTTAAATCTTTTTTCATCTTCCTTTCCCCTCACTCCCTCCATCTCTTGGTCACCTTAGCTTTTGCAAAAGATCTATCTCCTTGTTTCCTATCTTTTATTTTGTTATTTGTTTATATTGTGAGTTTCTCATACAAGAGAAACCATACAATATTTAAGATAATGTGTCTGATTTATTTCACTTAACATTATGGTCTCAAGGTGCATCCCTTTTCTTACAAATGACTCAAATTTATCCTTCTTTATAGCAGAGTAGTACTCCGTTGTGTGTAACTACATTTTCTTTATCCATTCATCTGTTGATAGACACATAGGCTACTACCAAGATTTAGTTATTATGAGCTGTGTTGCTACTAGTTGCATGTATTACTGTAATATGATATCTTTAAGTCTTTTGCAAAAATACCCAGAAGGGGAATAGCTGGGTCAAATGGAATTTCTAGTTTTAGTTTTTGAAGCATCTCCATACTGATGTGCATGGTGGCTTCCTAGTTTACATCCCTATCAGAATGTAGAAGGGTTCCTTTTCCCTCACAACCTCACTAGCATTTGTTATTTTATTTCTGGCTTTCTGAGATAGGTGGGGTCTTGCTACATAGTTCAGGCTGCTCTTTTTTTGTTTTGTTTTTTTTTAAAGAGACTAAACCCAAACAAAACAAAACAATAAAATCAATCAAAACTAAATAGTGAAGCCAGGCGTGGTGGTGCACACCTTTAATCCCAGCATTCGGGAGGCTAAGGTAGGAGGAGCATTGTGAGTTCGAGGCCGGCTTGGGCTACACAGTGTGACCCTGCCTCAAAAAGCCAGGGCCAGGAGTTTGGCTCAGTGACTTAAGTGCCTGTCTGACAGGTGCGAGGTTGTGAGTTCAATCCCCGGTGCTGAAAAAAACAACAAAAAAAACCAAAATAGTGAAAGTGATACAGGACTTCAAAACAGGGTAATAGAATAACAATGACAACTATAATGCCTCTTATTATCTTCCAAATTGCTACCCAGCCAAGCGTGGTGATGCACTTCTATAATCCCAGCACTTGGGAGGCTGCAGCAGGAGGATCATTGCAAGTTTGAGGCCAGCCTCGGCTACAAAGTGAGCCCAAGGCCGGCCTGAACTGCATAGTGAGACCCTGTCTCAAAAAGACGAAAAAAATTGCTGCCCATACCATCAGACATAATAAAATCAAACAAAGCAGAACAGAATAAAATCAATCAAAACAGAACATTGGATATGACAAAACAATAAAACAGAACAGAACAAAATAGCAAGAACATTATTGAATTTCAAAAACAAAACAGAAGGAGATCCCCCATAATTGCTAAATTGCATACTGTTATCCTCTTAATAGATGCTCAGCCTACTAGTAGGCTTTAGGCCTGCAAAGTCAATCAGACAATATAAGTATTAAATTGTTTTTGTACCTCAGGTGCTTCCAACTCAGTCTGTGTTCCTCCAAATCAGCTGGTTGCTTGGTGGGGAGGGCAGGGTTCTTGTCTCCAAGCCCTCAAACCAGTTGGCTCATGGGAAGAGTGTACTGGTTTCTTGTTTCTCCTCCCAGGACCCACATGGCTTCCACCAGCGCATGGGAAGGGTGAATTGGTTCAGGCTGGTGTTGAACTATGTAGCCCATGGACTTGAACTTGTGGTGATTCCCCAGCTTCAGCCTCCTGAGTGCTGAGATAGGCAAATACTACCACACCCAATTTATTATCTGATTTCTTGCTGATAGTCATTTTTCCTGTAGTAAAGTAAAATCTCAATGGTATTTTAATTTGCATTTCTCAAAGGCCAGAGATGAACATTTTTTCATGTACTTATTGGCCATTTGTATTTCTTCTTGAGATGTTTCTATTCATTTTAGTTGCCTATTTTTTTTTCAGTTGCCTATTTTTTGATTGGGTCTGTCATCTAGGGGAATCTAGTGTTTTGGAGTTTTTTATTTTTCTTTTGTGACAGGGTCTCACTATGTAGTTTGAGCTATCCTTGAACTCACTATGGAGCCCAGGCTGGCCTCAAACTCATAGCAATTCTCTTGCCTCAGCCTCCTGAGTTTTGTTTTTGTTTTTCTTTTTTTCTTTGAGACAGGGTCTTGCTATGTAATTCAGGCTGGCCTTGAAGTCACTACGTAGCCCAGGCTGGCCTTGAGCTCAGTGATCTTCCTGCCTCAGCCTTCCAAGTGCTGGGATTATAGGTGCATGTCACCACAACCAGCTTGAGTTGAGAGGTCTTTATATATTCTAGATACTAGTCCTCTGACTGAGAAATAACTGGCAAAAAAATTTTTTTCTCATTCTGTAGGTTTTTTCATTCAGTTTGTTGTTTAATATGGCCATCTTAAGAGTATTCATGGTCATGGGAGGCCTTTCCATCTTCTAATACCTTTAATTTCTCAGTATTCTCTATTTTTCATTGTACAGGTCTCTCACCTCCTTGGTTATGTTGGTCCTTAGGTATTTTTATTTTATTTTTGAAGCTATTGTGAATGAAATTGTTTTCCTGATTTCCTTCTCAGTTTGTTCATTATTAGTGTATAGAGAAGTTATTTTTAAAGATGACTTTGTATCCTGACAACTTACTGAATGAAGGAACATGTCCGTCCCCCCCCCCCCATAGGTGCCCCGTACCCTCCTCTGGCTGACCATTGAGCTGGCCATTGTGGGCTCAGACATGCAGGAGGTCATCGGCACTGCTATCGCACTCAATCTGCTCTCCGCGGGACGGTACCACCCCAGGGGGCATCTGGCTCTCAATCAGAGCTGGAGAGAGCAGCCACTTCTCCCCCAGGCTGTGTCCCTCCCAAGTCCATTTTATCCCGCTGTCCCTCTGACATCGATAGGACTGTGGCTCTATTTGTGGGGGATGTAAAGTGCCTCTTCTAAAGTCACACAGATCTGAGGCACTCAGCCTGTAAAACTGCAGCTGAGCCCCTTTCCTGCCTGGTCGCTCGCCTGGCTTTGCCCTTCCTGGGGTTCTCTGTACCATTTCCCACGCACACCGCTCCCCTCGCCCTACTGTCCCGGCCTTGGTTCCCGCTTGAAAGAGGCCAGGTTCCCCAGTCTCTAGCCCTGAGGGTGGGAGTCCTACACCCTGGAGCAGCTGGGCTGACCCAGGCCGCTGTGCTTTCAGAATCCCACTCTGGGGAGGCGTCCTAATCACCATCGTGGACACCTTCTTCTTCCTCTTCCTAGATAACTACGGTGAGCGACGGGGGCTGCTGTGGGCGGAGCCTGAGAACCTGCTCCCCTGGAAGGGGCGTGGCTTCTGCTAACCAGGGGTTGGGGCTAACTGTGCGGCTTGAGCGCGTTGCGTGGGCTTGTCTCTTCATCTCTTACCTGGGGAAAAGGACAGCCCAGATGTCACAAGGCAGTGAGGTGATAACATAGGTCAGCCCTTGACACACTGGCTGCAACAAAGTGCTCAAAATATTCGCCATTACAGGGGTTTGAGTTTGGTCTGCCCCTTTGCTATGCCCCTAGGGTTGCGGAAGCTGGAAGCTTTTTTTGGATTCCTTATTACCATTATGGCCTTGACCTTCGGCTATGAGGTGGGAAGTCCAACCCCCCCACCCCACCCCCACCTTCTCTCCCTTCCTCCAGTTTAGCCTCAAGGGTGGGGGAACAGCCCTTACCCAGTCCCCCTGGCGGCCCGAATTTTGGGAGAATCCGGAATTCAGAACCGGTGTCAGCGTGGGGGGCTGACCAAGCTCTTCCTACAGTATGTGGTGGCGCGTCCTGCGCAGGGGGCGCTTCTTCGGGATCTGTTCCTGCCCTCGTGCCCGGGCTGCGGCCAGCCCGAGCTGCTGCAGGCCGTTGGCATCGTTGGTGCCATCATCATGCCTCACAATATCTACCTGCACTCAGCCCTGGTCAAGGTGAGCGGACGGGAGGGGAGGAAGACGTCCCCTTCCTAGAGCAGGGTGGCCCTGGCTTGGAGCCTGGATACCCTGCCCATAGGCTCCTTCCTGCAGGATTTTAGGAGGAAGCTGAATCACTGTCTGTTTATTCAACCTAAAATAATGAGGTACTCGCTGGGAGTGGTGGCACACGCCTGTAATCCCAGCATTCAGGAGGCTGAGGCAGGAGGATTATTGTGAGTTTGAGACCAACCTGAGCTACAAAGTGAGCTCAAGACCAACCTAACTGCATAATGAGACTCTGTCTCAAGACGACAAAAGATGGACCAGGGATTTAGCTCAGCAGCTTAAACACCTAGCTAGTAAGTGTGAGGTTGTGAGTTTGATCCCAGGTACAAAAAAAAAAAGATGAAAAAATCAAAGTTCTTGTCCTCTTGAGCTTGAATCATTCTAGTGGGGAATGGACAAGGACCAAGATGGAGGAAGGAATTCATGGTGGAGGGAGAAAGATTCTCTGAAGGAAACAACACAGAGAAGAATAGTAGATGGTGACTGAAGGATAGGGAAAAGTTTTTTGCAAGTGGAGGAAACAGCAAGTACAAAGGCCCTGAGGCAGCAATAAACCAGAAGTGTTTGAGGGTGGAGTTTGTGAACGAAGGGGAGTGTCCCAAGGGCTGAGTTAGAGAGGGACCTCAAAGGCCAGCCTTCCTATCTTCATGCAGTTGGTCACTGTAGCCCAAAGGCCTGGACCACACTGTCACAAGTCCTGAACCAGACTGCCACACAGGGAACTTTAAAAAGGACTAAGGGCCAGGCATGGTGGTGGACGTCTATAATTCCATCAAGCACACTGGGAGGCTGAGGCAGGAGGATAGGAAGTTCTAGCCCAACTTGGGTGACTAGTGACTTAGTGGGACACTGTCCCAGTGCAAAATAAAAAGGGCTGGGGATGTTGCTCAGTGTGAAGATCCTGCACTCAATCCCCAGTACCAACAAATAAACAAAGAGTTAGAGTTTGAAGGGAACTGGGTAGAAGTCTGAGGGTGGGGACAGTGAGGTGACCCTGAAGGATTTAGGCTCTTTCCTCCCCCTTTGGCATTCATAGTCTCGGGAGATAGACCGAGCCCACAGGGCGAACATCCGGGAAGCCAACATGTACTTCCTGATTGAGGCCACCATCGCTCTGTCTGTCTCCTTTGTCATCAACCTCTTCGTGGTGGCTGTCTTTGGGCAGGCCTTCTACCAGCAAAACAACCAGGATGCGGTGAGACCCCTTTTCCCAGGCCAGCCCAGCTCTCTAGGCACGATGCCCTGGGGCTTCGCTGGAGACCACAGGCAGGCAACTTGGCCGCTTCCTTCTGAGCCCCTGACCCCGGGCTGCAGGCTCCAGGTCCTCTCTCCTGATAGCTCATTGTCAGAAGAGAAGCGGGCATTGGCTGAACAAGTAATTACCGAGCAACTGAGATAGACCAAGCAGCTCCTAGATCCTGGGGCAGAGAGGGTGTGTGTGTGTGTGTAGAGGCAGGAGACAGACCAGTGCTACACAGGCCCACAGAGAAATGAAGGTGTTGGCAAAGCACAGCCTGGGGGTCTGCCAGCCACTGTTGGGCGCTTACTGAAAGCTGAGCTTTGTGGGGGAGGCGTGGCCAGGCCTCCTGGGGCAACTGGCCTTGCTCTGTGACCTGGGGTGGTTCACGCCCACCCCTCCTAGGTCTCATCCTGTTCCTTGGCACAAGGAGAGAGGACTAAATAGCGGTTGAGAGCGCTTGTCTTCAAGGCTGTGAGGAGGACAGGACCACCCAGCATCTGAATTATCTCTCCGTGGCTCTTACAAACCCACAAGAGGCTGGAAACCAAGTTCCCTGTGAATCGTTCCCAATTTTAAACGTTGGCAACAAGTTCACATTAAAGAAAAGTCAGATGCAGTGGTGCACTCCTGTAAACCCTGCACTCTGGGAAGCTGAGGCAGAAAGATCGGCAGGATCAAACCCAGCCTGGGCAACTTAGTGAGGCCCTGTCTCAATGTCAAAATAAATAAATAGGGCTGGGGATGTAGCTCAGAGCGAAGGCCCTGGGTTCAATCTCTAGTTCAGAAAAAGAAAGGAAGGAAAGGGAGAAGGAAGGAAGGAAGGGAAGGAAAGGCAGGGCAGGGAAGAGAGAGGGAGAGAGGAAAAAAGAAAGAAAAAGGAAGGAAGAGACACAGAGAAAAAGTCAAACAAGGTATGAGACTGGATTCAACCCGCGGGTCACCGGTTTGGAGCCGATTTTGCAAGACTGAGTGTGCGCTTCCCATCTCCCCGCTGCTGGCCCGCAGTTCAACGACTGTGCCAACAGCAGCCTCCGCGACTACGCCAAGATCTTCCCCAGGGACAACCACACGGTGTCGGTAGACATTTACCGAGGAGTAAGTGCGGTCCAAGGGGACGCGGAGGGCGGGATCCAGCCCGGCTCTAGCCACGCCCGTGTGGGGGCGGAGCCTCGTGGTGGGCGGGTCGGGCGCTGACCACACCCCTCCCTGCAGGGCGTGATCCTGGGCTGCTTGTTCGGGCCCGCGGCTCTCTACATCTGGGCGGTGGGTCTCCTGGCTGCGGGGCAGAGCTCCACTATGACGGGCACCTACGCGGGGCAGTTCGTGATGGAGGTGAACTGGCGCGTGGGAGAGGTCTGGGGCTCAAGGAGGCCAGGCACATTCCGGGGCTCGCCTCCACGCTGGGCCTTGTTGGTCCTTATTGCAGCCCAGAGTGCGGCACTATAAGTCCCCCTTTGCAGACGAGAAAACTGAGCTCCGAGAGGTGGGCCCGGCGGCCCGGGGAGACTGCAGGTGCAGGACAAGCCGGCACCTGCTCCCAAAAGCCGTTCAGTCTTTCCCGCCTTCCTCCCATCCATGCGCTATCCACTGGTTACGCACCGAGCGGCCCCCATTTCAGAGACGGGAACCCAGTGTCCTCCGGGCGGGAGGTGGGCCAAGCAAGACAGAGGGTCCCTCTTTAGGAGCCCCCAGACTGCCCCCATCAAGGCGCTCACCCCCACCCAGGGCTTCCTGAAGCTGCGGTGGTCTCGCTTCGCCCGGGTCCTCCTCACGCGCTCCTGTGCCATCCTGCCCACCGTGCTGGTGGCCGTCTTCAGGGACCTGAAGGACCTGTCGGGCCTGAACGACCTGCTCAACGTGCTGCAGAGCCTGCTGGTGAGGCTGGGGGTTTAAACAGAACCCTAGCAACTCCCGTATCCCAAAGCCGCCTTGCCTATGGGACACCCCCAAGCCCCCACCCCGCACTCAGCCGCCCAAGGTAGGAATCATCACGATTCCATTTTACAGTTGGGAAAACTATGCACCAAGCTAGGTGACCCCTGGCAGAGCTAGGACTAACACTAAGGCAGCGCTCACATCCAGCTCCTGCTGTTCAAGGGAGGGGAGCAGGCAGGCTCCGAGCAGCTGGGGGACTCCAGGCAGAGGCTGGAGGAGCTGCCAATCCCTCAGCCTCAGCCTGGAGCTCTTCGCAGCTTCCCTTTGCTGTGCTGCCCATCCTGACCTTCACCAGCATGCCGGCTGTCATGCAGGAGTTTGCCAATGGCCGGTGAGTACCCCCATTATCTGGAGGAAACAACTGAGGCCCAGATAGGTGAAAGTTTGCTGAGGAACTGGCCGTGGTATTGAGCACCTGTAATTCCTACAGTCTGGGAGGCTGAAGCAGGAGGATGACAGAGATCCAACCCAGAGGATTTAGCAATTTAGTGAGCCCCTGCTTAGGAAATAAAGCTAAACTAGTGAAAAGGGGAAGAGGGCTGGGAATGTACCTCAGTGTGAAGGCCCTATGTTCAATGCTCAGAGGCCAAAAAATAAATCAAAGAACTTGCCCTGGCAAGTGGTGGTGGGAAGGACTGGAATCTAGGGTGAAGACTGTTTTTAGAGCTTGCCCTCACCTTTACCTTACCTCTTGTCAATTCCTGACAGCCTTAAGGCCCTAGGCAAGGTGTGGACAAGGGGTCCATCTGCCCCTGGCTCCACAGCCCATAGAAGAGGGCTTTGTGTCCCCTGTCCCCAGCTCCTGGCCAGGTGGGCCACAGTGGGGAGAGAAGAAGCCTGTGGTTTGCAGTCACCTCCCTCCTGTCCCCTAGGCTAAGCAAAGTGGTCACCTCCTGCATCATGGCCCTGATCTTTGCCATCAACCTGTACTTCGTGGTCAGCTACCTGCCCAGCCTCCCCCACCCTGCCTATTTTGGTCTGGTGGCTGTGCTGGCCGCAGCCTACCTGGGCCTCACTGCTTATTTGGTACAGTAGGGTCAGGGGCAGCTGGGGGGAGGGGACAGCACTGTGGGGGAGGGTAACAGCGCCCTGGGGCTTTGCAGAGGTCCCAGCCCCTCCTGTGCTCACAGTCGCTCATCCCCCAGGCCTGGACCTGTTGCCTTGCACACGGAGCTGCCTGTCTGACCCACAGGTCCCACCAGCACTTCCTGTATGGGCTCCCTGAAGAACAGGAGGCCCCTGAGAGTTCTGGGTGATCCCTCACGCAGGGCCTGGCTAGGAGATGGCCAGAGCGAAGCAGCCTGTCTTGCTGGACACCCAGGGTAGCAGCCAGACACTTTGGGAGGTTGGCCTACTGGGGTCCTTAGGGACTTACTGTTTTTCAGTTTAGATACAAACTTCACCTCTGGGTCTGGCTCATCTGTCAATCGGGGACAACCACCACCTTGACATGAATGTAAAGTGCTTAACACGGTGCCTGGCACTTGCGACTTTTAAAACAAATCATTAAAAATATTTATTGACAATAGGCGTGGAGGTGTGGGCCTGTACTCAGCACTCTGAAAGGCCGAGGCAAGAAGATCACAAGTTCAAGCCCAGTCTAGGCAATTTGGCAAGACTCTGTCTCAGAATAAAAAAGGGCTGGGGATGCAGCTCAGTGCAAAGGTCCTAGCTTCAACCCGCAGTAAAAAAAAAAAAAAAAGGGAAAGAAAAGAGTGCTGGCTTTGGCAGCACATATACTAAAATTGGAACGATACACGTAAGAATGACATGCAAATTCGTGAAGCGTTCCATAAAAACAAACAAAAAACCCTGAGCACTTATAAGAATGACCTCTCCAGCCGGGCGTGGTGGCGCACGCCTTTAATCCCAGCACTCGGGAGGCTGAGGTAGGAGGAGCATTGTGAGTTCGAGGCCGGCTTGGGCTACAACGCAAGCGCAAGGCCCGCCTGAGGTACACAGTGCGACCCTGCCTCAAAAAAATAGGGCCGGGAGTTTGGCTCAGTGACTTAAGTGCCTGTCTCACAGGCGCGAGGTTGTGAGTTCAAACCCCGATGCTGAAGAAAAAAAAAAAAAAAAGTGACCTCTACTCCCCAAAAAAGAAAAGACTGAGCACTTATAGAGTGACCCAACAGACACACGTGGGGAGGGACTGGAAGTGACAGTCTTCAAGCTGGCACTTCAAATAGAACCTTATAAATGCTGAACAAATACCGGCTTCCAAAGAGCTAGGAAGAGAAACCTGTAAGCCTCGAACTCTAAAGAGAGCCCCCCCAAGTGTGTGGCTGGCTTCGGCTCTCCGCAGCCTTAGCGGCACCTACAACCCATTTCCTGGCAGTAAAACGAGGCGCGGCTCTCTCTCAGACGCCAGATCTTAGGAACCCAGGAGTTCGTGCCTTCCAGGCCCACGTCCTTCCCATCTCCCCTGGGGACCGGGCGGACCCGACTCGCACGCTGCGTGGTTAACGCTCCGTCTGCGCTGGCTCCTGGCTCCCCCTAGAGGCAGGGGCGGTCCCGGGCGCCCGCGCTCGCGCCTGGGCGTCCGCCCTTGGGGCCTAGCGGAAAGACCAGGTTGGCCAGAGCCGGAATCTTGCGCCGGGGGCCGCAGAATCTTCTCCAGCAAGGAGGTGGAGAGTAGCGCTGTGAGCCGGGGAACCCACTCCTCCACCGGGAGCAGCCGGGCACGCCTTCGCCCAATGCGGAGGATGTACTTTACCGACGCTCCCTAGGCTGTTTCTAGGCTCCCCTAAGTCCCACCTCCTAGCTCCTTGGGTCCTACGGACTCTAGCCTGGAAGCCCCGGACAGCAATACGGGCTGGGGCGTCGGGGTGCCAAGCCTTTCCCAGGAGTTACGCCTGGGGCAGGTGGGGGTGCTTGCCCGTACCCCCGATTTTCCGGGGACCCAACCGGGCCGGTGGCCCGTCCCCGGACTCAGGTTGAAGTGCTTGTTTATGAGAAGAATTTCCTCTTTCTTAAAAGGGCAACGATGAGAGTGGGGCCCGCAAGAAGATGCGGAATGGGACAGGTTTTTATGCAGTTGTGGCAACTAACAGAGCGAGCGCAGGGAGAGGGCCGCCCACCCCTTACTCCGGGCTTGCCCCTCGAGACAGTGGGATCTGCGCGGCCAAAGAATGGGGCGGTAGTGAGGAAGGTCATCGCCCAGGGCCTTCTCCAGCTGGGTGTCTCAGCTGTACCCCACCCCCATCGATTCACTTGGCATCAGCTGGGTGCCATTCTGTGCCCAGCCCAGTGCTAGAAGCGGCGAGGGAGGCAGAGTCCCAAATTAAAGATGTGAGCTGTCAAGTTCATAACCTGGGGGAAAGGACCGGCCACTGACCGGCAAGAGGAGGCTAAGGGCACCTGACCCTGACCCAGTAAGGCTGGGGCCAGAGGAGGTGACTGGCACACAAGAATTTGAAAGAAGAAAAGAGTGACAGGCCCACGAGAGAATGGCAAGGGCCGGGTCTGGTGTGTCACATGCAGGGACAGGGTCCTTCGAGAGAGGCTCCGGAGCCTGTAGAGCGAGGCAGTGAGGCATGGGCAGGCTGGCCGCAGGGACAGCGAGCCCGGGACTTGGAACTGTTCCGAGGAGACAGTGAGGTCGGCGAAGGGGTCGCCACCAGAGCAGGACAAAGTCACGCTGTGCCACGGAGGCCCTCACCTCCATAGCAGCCCCCAAGGCTCAGCCCAAACGAGGCTGCCTAGAGCTCCCACCCGCCTGCTCCATCAGGCCCTGGGGTGGGGGGACAGGAAGCCTGGTGAGGGCGCTGGGCCCAGCCCTCACTGCTGCGCCCTTCACCCCGCTATTCCTGCCCACTTGGCAGGTGGGCGCTGGAGACAGAAGGCGCTTGGCCTCCGCCGCCAGGCAGAATCCTGAGTCCCCCCCACCCCGGCGCCGCCCCCGGCCTTGCTCCCCCGGAGACAAACGATAAAACAGATACAAATAAACGGGACAGCAGCTGGTGGGGACGCGCGCACAAGCAGAGAACCCCCTTCACCCTTCGGCCGGCGTGGGCAGAGAGCTAAAGGGCTCCACACTGAAGGCGCGCCCCCCTGGGAGGAGCCCCGCGCCAGCTCGCCGGGGGCCCCCAGGGATGTCGGGGAGGGGGGCTGCACTGCCCAGCCCGGTTCTCTGACCCGCGCAGCTCGCTGGGTTCCAGCCCCTCCCCGCCATGAGAGAATCAGAGGGAGGAGGAGGGGACCGCATCGCCCAGGAGGCCAGGGGCAAAGCCAGGGGGTGCGTTCAGTCCCTGACCCCACACTGCCTTTTGGGGTCCATACGGTCGGACCCAGAAGGGCGCTGGCTCTCGGAGCAAGGCTGTGTCTTGCCCGGCCCTGGCTGGGGGGGCTGGGCTTGTGGCTTCCCTTCCCGGAGATCGGTTTCCTTAGCTGTCACATTCATGGACTGAGACGGGGAAGGGGGGTCGCTCCTAACTGTAATGGAGATTAGAGGCGCTGCCACATCACGCCCTGGCGACACGTGGGTGAGGAATCTGATAAAGCGCAAGGCTGGCGGCCTCGCAGACGCTCTGAGCTCAGGAAGGGACAGGGCGTCCGGCTGCAGGGCGGGGTCCGCCCCCCACGCCCCGCCCACCCGGGGGCCGCTTCTCCGCTACCCCCGCGGGGCGCATCCTAGGCGGGCGGGGCGGACGCGCCAGCCCCGCCCCGCCGCGGAGGCCCGGAGGAAGTGCCGAGGCGTGGCTGTCACTGCGCGGCGTTACTATTATTTTTAAAATTGTGAACACAAAAAATAGGAAGGAACTTCGTAAAGGGGTTCGTCCCGCCCCCGCCCTCACCCTCCGCAACGCGCAGAATTCAAGGCGCGCTCCACGCGGGGGCGTGAAAATTCAGAGCCACCGTACAGACCTGCGGGGTGTCCCCACAGCCCCGCGTGGGCCCTGTGGTTGTAGAATCCTTAAACAGTTGACAGTGGTTCCGCTGGGCGCTCGAAGCCAGCTCCCTCGCATCAACCCGGAATGGCCGGCGTTCCGGGGCTGGGGCGGGGAGGCCTCTGGACGAGGTTGGGATGGGAGGAAGCGTGTTTGAAGCGGAGGGAAGGGGGGAGACGAAGGCCTTGGGCAGGGGAGACGCCCTTTCCTCCGGGCGCGAACACAGGTGGAGTGGGGGACTGGGATGGACGTACGGGGCGACCGGCGAGGCAGCGAGAGTAGCAATTTTCACATCCTATAGGCCGGGGTCACTCCACCCGAGACCGCAGGGCAGTGGCTGGACACAGTCATAGGTAAAGAATTTAATTTTGTGGATTTGCACAGCTATTTGTAGAGCCGGGTTTTTTATTTTTACTTTTTTCATTATTACTTGTTTACGACAAGGTCTCGCTGTGTAGTCCAGGCTGGCCTTGAACTCATTTATGTAGCCCAGGCTGGTCTCTTAACTCACGGCGATTTCACTGCCTTGGCCTCGTGAGTGCTGGAATCACAGGCGTGCGCCACCAAGCCCGGCTTCGCACTGGTATTTGGTGCCACCGGTAGTATTAGAGCCTTCGCTGGCTCACGACGTCCCTGAGAAATGGCTCTTGCCAACATCAGACATAAAACCTGTCATACAAATAATCCCATTTTCCAGATGAGCAAACCGAGAAGTGACTAGTGGCAAGCTCTCGCAATCCGCGGAGCCCGAGCAGTGCCGCCCTCGAGCGGGCGCTCCCGGGCCTCGGCCCGGAGGCTCGGCGTCCTGTAAGGTGGGCCGGGTGTCGCCCGGCCACGCAGCCGCAGTGGCTCTGTCTCGCCCGCGGGCGGTAGGAAAGGAAGCGACGCCCCCTGGATCTCCGCAGGAACCCCGCCCGGCCCGCCTCTCCGCCCGCGGAGCCGTCCCGGCCCCAGAAGTGATGAAAGCCGCGGCCGAGTCCAGGTCACGCCGAAGCCGTTGCCCTTTTAAGGGGGAGCCTTGAAACGGCGCCCGGGTTCCATGTTTGCATCCGCCTCGCGGGGAGGAAACTCCATGTTGTAACAAAGTTTCCTCCGCGCCCCCTCCCTCCCCCTCCCCCTTAGAACCTGGCTCCCCTCCCCTCCGAAGCTCGCGGGGATCCCTCCCTCCCACCCCTCCCCTCCCCCCCGCGCCCCGATTCCGGCCCGAGCCGGGGGGGAGGCCGGGCGCCGGGGCCAGAGTCCGGCCGGAGGGGAGCGCGCCCGGCCCCATGGACAGCTCGGCCGTCATTACTCAGATAAGCAAGGAGGAGGCGCGGGGCCCGCTGCGGGGCAAAGGTACTGGGGTGGTGGGGAGGGGGATGCAGTTCGCGCGCGGCAGGGGGGGAGGAGGAGGGGACCGGGGTCTGTCTCTACGCAGCAACCGCTGCCGCACCACCCCGGGCACCCGCCTTGGTTGGGTCGGAACTCCCGGCCCAAGAGGCGGAGAAGGCAGAGTTTAAACTCGAAGTCTCCGAGACGCGGGGCGGGGCCTGGCGCCTCTAGTGCACTCTGGTCTGCTCCAGGTTGGGAAACTGAGGCTGGGATAAGGAGGGGGATTCTGTAGAGAATGCTGGGCCGGCGGTGCCTGGGTGTCGCGCCCCCCCTCCCCGTTGGCGCCAATAGGGCTGCGAGTTGGGGGGGGTGAGGTGGCCGCCTTCGGGCCACCCGCTGAGACTCCGCCCCCTCAATACTGTGGTCGAGTGGGGTCTTGGGAGGGGGCGCGGAGGTGACAGCCGGCCGGGGAGGCTTGGGGGATCTCCCGCCAACAGGCAGCCACATTGCCACAAACTTCCGCGTCACGCGTGGGGGCGCCCAGCACCTCAGTGGCAAGCGGGCCGGCACGACTCCCAGCTCCCGCGCGCCCTCGGGGACAGCTTTGTGCCCGGTGAGAGATGCGGCCCCGGGGCGCCTGGGCTCTGCGTCCACGCACAGACCCGGGAACCCCCATCGAGGCTGCGCCCCGGGCAGGGAAACTATGGTGAGGGTCCTGCCTGTGCCTCAGTAGCCCTCGGGGCCTTGAACTGCTTGCTCGTCTACCCACTTCCCGCCTAGGCCTAGCTTGGCCTGGGCAGGGGCGGTGGAGGGCGGGTCTGTCAATCAGCGGCCGCAGCCCGCTGCAGGTTCGAGGTCTGGGCGGGGAGGAGGAGGCGGGGCGGAGGCGGGGGCGGGCCGATGGCGGCGGGACACTGGCCTAGGGCCTTGGGACTGCACCCCTTGCCTCTAAGGACTTTGAACCCACGGGGTGGACAGGATGGAGGGAGAGTGGGAGTGGGCGACGGGGCCCCAGGCCCTGGGCCTCCTGAGCAGAGGCCGCCCAGGTAAGGTGGGCAGGTGACAGGAGGCCCCGCGAGAGAAGCACCCGTCCCCTGCGTCACTCCCTGAAACGCGTGCCTTTGTAGCCACACTGGACTCGGGGGGAGCGGGGGTGGGGGAGGCCGTGGAGCAGACTGGGGGCCCCCTGGCAAGCGCATTTCAGGGTCGGAACCTCGGTGCCTCCCTAAAGAAAGGGGGCGTGGCTAGGCCAGGCCCGGGTGCGCACCTGGACTGCCTGCTCTGCAGACCAGTGCTGTCCCCAACCTGGGCCTCCCCGCTCCAGGTGACCAGAAGTCAGCAGCTTCCCAGAAGCCCCGGAGCCGGGGCATCCTCCACTCGCTTTTTTGCTGTGTCTGCCGTGAAGATGGGGAGGCCTTGCCCGCCCACAGTGGGGCACCCCTGCTGGTGGAGGAGAACGGTGCCATCCCTAAGGTGTGGGGGGGGTCTGAGGGGGGCTGGGTTGGGAGGGAGCTTAGGGGAAAGGGTCCTCGTGGAGAGTGTGACATGGCTCAGCACCCCAGGAGGGTCAGAGGAGGGGAGCCTCACCCCCAAGCCCTGCTCCTTCCCTGCAGGCCCTCAGGGCCTGGCTGGCTGCCCCACTAGCAGAACTCTTGAGTGTCCCCTCCAAGATGAGCAGTTCTCTAGGTGGGGAAGTGGGGCCTAGAGAGTTGGCAGGGCCAAAGCTGGGAAGGGGGTGGGCGGTACCAGGCCACCAGGGGAGGGAAGCCCCTGCAGGGGGTACCCCTACCAGCCCTAGCCTTCCCCACAGCAGACCCCAGTGCAGTACCTGCTCCCCGAGGCCAAAGCCCAGGACTCAGACAAGATCTGCGTGGTCATCGACCTGGATGAGACCCTGGTACACAGCTCCTTCAAGGTGGGTGCTGCCCAGCACCCCTCAGCCCTGCGCCTGGGGTGGGGGGTGCCCTGGCTGGGGAAGGAGGTCCCTGCTGGGCCCTGGGCCCTGGGACTGCCCACCCTAGCTCCAGCAGCTCTTTCCCCCCCCACTCCCTGCAGCCGGTGAACAACGCCGACTTCATCATCCCAGTGGAGATCGATGGGGTGATCCACCAGGTGAGGGGCATCTACCTCCAGAGCCCGCATTCCTCCCACCAATCTGGAGAGAGTGTCACATGAGATTTTGATAAACGTGGAATGGTAGAGGCCCAGAAAAGGCGAGAGACTTGCTTGAGGCCACACAGAACCTCGGGGACTTGGCCGACTCCAAGCCTCCAGCCTGGCCTTGCTGTGCCCTCTCGCCCCGCATCCCCTTGCCCGGGACCCAGTTCAAGTAATTCAGGATAGGTTGTGTGCTGTCCAGCCTGTTCTCCATTACTTGGCTCGGGGGCCGGCGCCCTGCAGCCTTGGGGTGAGGGGGCCGTCCCCAGGGTCCTGCATCTTTTGAGGCCAAGGTGGGGGAAGAGACCGGGAATTTAGTGACTCTCCAGCTGGGATCTGCAGCCGGTGGGCTTGAAGCTTGTCTGGATCCTCTGGGACACTGGGTAGTTGGGACAGCTGCCAAGGGATGCCACAGGCCCTCGCTTCTCCACCTCTTCTGTCATTCCCTGCCAGCCCTCCGCCGCCCCCTCCCCAGCCCACGGGCCACAGCCCCTCACTGGCCCACCCCCCAGGTCTACGTGCTGAAGCGGCCCCATGTGGACGAGTTCCTGCAGCGAATGGGTGAGCTCTTCGAGTGTGTGCTGTTCACCGCCAGCCTGGCCAAGGTGAGCCCCGGCCAGCGATGTGGGGTAACCGCGTCCTCCCATCTGCCTCCAGCATGCAGCCAAATGGAGCCCTGGGCCACTCCCAGCCCCTGGATGACCCACCTCCCACCCCCAGTACGCAGACCCAGTAGCTGACCTGCTGGACAAGTGGGGGGCCTTCCGAGCCCGGTTGTTCCGAGAGTCGTGTGTCTTCCACCGGGGGAACTACGTGAAGGACCTGAGTCGGCTGGGCCGAGACCTCCGGCGGGTGCTCATCCTGGACAACTCGCCGGCCTCCTACGTCTTCCACCCGGACAATGCCGTGAGTGCCGGAGGGCCACATGGGGCCGGGACAGGACGAGCCTGTGCAGGCTGCCTTGGCCTCCACAACCCCAGATCCAGTGATGCCAAGTGGCTGTGCCTTCCCATCCGTTCCTTTTCCTGCACTCTATGACCCGTGCCTGTCACCCACTGCTGCTGCCTGGTACTGGGTTAATTGGTCCTTTCCACTGGTGTGTGGATGGCGCCCGCCACCAGGCAGTGGGACAGCTTCGGCTTTTCAGGGTGCCAGTTGTGATTTATTAATGGCTCACAGAATAAATGTAATGAGTCCCGATTGGGATTTTTAACAATCTGAGGACTTGGTATACAATAAGTTTAAGTGTTGCTCTTTGCAACTTTCATTATATATATTTTACTGGGCGTCGCTGTCAAACCGTGAGTACTGTAGGTAAGGGGTGCCCAGGAGCTGGGCAGCCCGAATAGTGGGTGCCTAGGGTGGCCTGGGCATTTGGCACCCTGGCCCACCTGCATCCTCACCTCCCTCTCCATCTCCCCAGGTACCGGTGGCCTCATGGTTTGATAACATGAGTGACACTGAACTGCACGACCTCCTCCCCTTCTTCGAGCAACTCAGCCGAGTGGACGACGTGTACTCAGTGCTCAGGCAGCCTCGGCCCGGGAGCTAGTGAGGCGCCATGGGGCCAGGACCTGCCCCTGGCAGAGGCCTGCATCTCCCACTGTGCAGACTCTGGGTACTTGCCTGTACTCTTCTTTAAGAAAACCTGCGGGCTGCACCATGTTCACGCCCTGGGGAAGCAGGCATCTCCCCTATCAGCCCCACCGGGCTGCACCAAGGACGATGAGCCCCTGGGCCCAAGTCAGTGCCTTCAAACCTCCTCTCCCCGTTCAGGGGGTCTGGGGGGCCCTGCCTGCTGCTCCCCCTTTCTGTCTCCTTTCTCCATGCTGCCATGTTTCTCTGCTGCCAAATTGGGCCCCTTAGCCCTACCCAGTTCTGCTTCAGGGGTGGAGGCAGGGTTTCTGACCCCCAGTCCAGGAACAGTAGACACCAAGTGCCTTGCATAGACTCTATCTTCCCCATCAGCTTTCCCAGGGACAGGGACAGGGACACAGCCATCATCCTGCCAGCTCCCGTGGGAACAGCGCAGGTGGCTACATTCTAGGCTGGTGCAGGAGCAACCAGTCTCTGTCCTACCCCCTCTTCCACCCGGGGACTGATAGAGCGACCAGCAGTTTCTGCCCCCAGGGAGAGCCGGGAGGGGAGGTCTGTTACCACTTGTGAGGGTAGCAGCCCGCTTCTCCAAGGCTGACAGCTGCTCCCCACATCACCCAGCCCTGAACCCCCTACTTCTGCCTTAACTACCCCAAGGCCTTGCAGCTTGGTTCCCCAAGCTCTGAGTATGGGGGTCATAGGTGGGACCCCCTTGCGGTGCCATATAAATATGTAAATGTGTATATAGATTTTTAAGGGAAGGAGAGGGAAGGGTTGGGGTAGAGACACCCTTCCCTCACCCCTTTCCTGGGCCCAGAAATTGGGGGGAGGGAGGGAAAGGATTTTTACATTTTTTTAAACTGCTATTTTCTGAATGGAACAAGCTGGGCCAAGGGGGCTCAGGCTCTGTCCTCTGTGCCTCACACCCCCTTTGCTCCTTTCATTCAAAAATACTCTTCGAGCACCTTCTATGCCCAGCAATGTGCTAGGTCCACCAGCTAAGTGGGGGGTGGGAGGGTTTCCACCCCTAATTGGTGCCTTTCCCCCACCTACTCCAGACTTCACAGCTGCCTTCGAGGTATCTGCAGGAGGTGGGACCTTCTTGGGTTTGGGGGTTCCCTATGAAACCTGGCCACGCTGACCTCCTCCCCTGTGCCAACCCACCCCCTGCAGCCTCCTCTGGCCCCCTTCTGGCTGGGGGCTCACCCCCAGGACCTCCTGCTTTCCAATTCTGACTTATGTTTCTCAACCCCCCACCCAACACCAGAGGAGTCTGGAGGTCAAAGCCTTGGGTTCTCCCCAGGGTCTAAGAATTAAGGGGACCCACAAACCAGTGCCAAGGGAGTTGGTGAGGGCGGGAGGGTATCAGTGGCCCGAGTCCGGTGACCTTCCCGTTTAAGTGCCTTCTCTGACAGCCTCACAGTGTGATAAAGAGAAAGCCAGCCCCCCCCCACCCCATTTGCTTCTGTGGTTTTTGGTCTGCGGCGAGTGACCGTGCTGCAGCGAAGCCTCGGAGGGGACGAGGGGAGGGAGGAGCTGCCTCGGCCCCGTGCTTCCCGCGCCAGTGCGGCAGGGTCCTGAGCACAGCCTTGGGTTGCACTTGTGCACATCAGGTTGCGGTGCTGGGTTGCTATTCTGCCTCTGAGCTTCGGAAGTCCCTGACACTGAAGACTTGAAACTTAGCTATGAAGCAAAAGTAAAATGCGCGGGAAGGGGCGGGCCCTGGGGGGCGTGGCCTCGGGTGGGCGGGAGGGGGTCACCCGGTTCTGCTGAGACGGAAGAGCTCGCTGCCTGGGCTGACACAGGCCGGCGAGGTCTTCGTCCTCCCGGGGCCGTGCGGGTCCGCATTCCCGGGCCGCAGCCTCAGGCCTCTGACGGGGTGGGGCCGGCGCCCACTTCCTGCCCCGCCCCGCGGCCCCGCGGTGCTTCCTCTGCGGACCGCGCCTCCCCGGCCCGGCAGGAAGTGCCCTCCGCCCGCGCCGGCCGCCAGGGGCCTCCCTGTCCTCGCGGACCCGGGGCTCCCCGGGGCCTGGCCTTGAGCAGCTGCTGCGCCACCTATACCCCCACGCTTCTCCTCCTGCACCCCGGGCCTGCCTCGTTCGCCTTCCTGAAGGCGTGGAGTCCTTCCACGCACACGCAGGGGAGAAGAGGGATGTGTCCAGGGCACGCATTGGTTCCCATTCCTCCAGCCCCGCACCCGGCCATCGCTCTACCTGGCCAGTGTACCCCCAAGCCGGCCTCTTAGAGCTTCAGCTGTTGAGCGTCCCCAGTTCTGTGTGCTGGGCATGCATTGTGCGTGGAGTCGCCCGTTCTCTAACCGCGCCTTGCTCTTGCTCCTTTTACGGGTTGGGTAGAGGTAGGAAACACCCACCTGCGAAGAGAGCCTCTAGTACCCTGGCGTCAGCTCTGGTCTGGCTGGACCAGGAGAGGCTCAGCAAGATAAATATCCAGCCCCTGGCCGTGGCCTATCCTGGAGGACCTGCTGTAGTTCCTGCTCTCCATGTAAACACCGGGCACTCCAGATTTGCATCCCGGAGTCCATGCACGGAGGGCGCCCAGGTTTGAGTGAGACCCTGGTCAGGGTTCCCCACCACCACTATGACACATCCTGCACTCAGGCAGAGTTCAGCTTCACCCCACTGGGTGATTCCCTGGGCCAGGCACAGCGCCAGGAGCAAGCCAGATCACTGCTCTCTCAAGCAGTTCACCCCAGAGCAATAAGCCCATCTATTGGGAGAGTGGAGAGAGAGGTTATAATCTAAGTGAGAATGTTACATTGCTAGGATGAGTTACTGACCCTGCTCCTGGATGCCTTTGTCTTTCTTCTTTAGGCAGTAATTGTTCCAGAGGCCCCCGAGTATCCTCTGAAAGTAAAACCCTGAGTGGCCCATTCTAAACACATTTCCATCATTGAAGCGTGCTTAGTTAGTTAAAGGAGAGAGAGAGATCGCGCACAGATTTAGCAATAGTAAATAAAAAGTAATGCTACCTATAATTTAAGGAAAGAAGTAGAACTTCAGTAGCCACAAGGGTTGACACCTTGGCTTGTCTTTGATAACTTCTGTTGTAATTTTCAGTAGCAGAAGGTGAGGGTGTAACTCAGCAACAGAGGACTTGCCTACCAAAGACACCCTGCTTGCTATGGTTATGTCACATTGGACCAACAAAGGGTGGTCCAAGCCCCAATACCTGGCAACAATTTAACCTCCAAGCAGGGCGCTCTCCCAGTCAAATGACATGCCAAGTAGAGCAAATGCCAAATAAGCAAAAATAAGTAAAAGGAATGTATAAAAATAGAGGCAACAACAAACGAAAGACTGGAAAGCAGAGTCCCAGTAAAAAGCCAGACACTATCATGTCCGTGGCAGGAATTGTCCAAATAATCCAGGAGACCATTTCCTCCAAGGCGACACCCAAGAGATCCAGAGTGCCATCAGGTCAAATCATCAGCAATGAAACAAGGACTTTTCACAGGGCAGAGTCCCCAGCGGCCAATGCCATTTTGGAATGAATATTTGCAGGGCGGAGTCACAGAAAGGCACATCTCGAATGTCGGTCTAAAGGTACTGCTGTTCAGGTACTGCTATTTATATTCTAGGACCTGGAGGGGAAAGCTTCAGTTGCTAACTCTCTTATTTGTATTTCATCCCACCATTCTCCAGCGTCCGCCACTTGGCTTAGTCATGGCTTGTGACAAGAAAATCTCAAAATGGAGTTAGTGTTGTCAAAGCACAGTCACAGTCATCCTAATTAAAATACCAGCCAGGCATGACAGCACACACCTATAATCCCAGCACTCAGGAGGATGAGGCAGGAGGATCACCTCAAATTTGAGGTCAGCCTGGGCTGCAAAGTAAGACCCTGTCTCAAAAAATAGAAATAAAAGCCGGGCATGGTGGCGCACGCCTTTAATCCCAGCACTCAGGAGGCTGAGGTAGGAGGAGTGTTGTGAGTTTGAGGCCAGTTTGAGCTACAATGTGAGCGCAAGGCCTGCCTGAGCTGCATAGTGTGACCCTGCCTCAAAAAACTAGGGCCAGAAGTTTGGCTCAGTGGCTTAAGCGCCTGTCTGGCAGGTGCAAGGTTGTGAATTCGATCCCCGGTGCCACAAAATAAAAATACAAATAAAAATCCGTAAAATAAAATAAAATACCAGTTCATTTAGGCTCGGGAGAATCATAACACTGCAGAACATTCACCACACACTTTTAGTATGGAGAAACAGTGTGAACAGAGATGATATAATCCCTAGCATGAAAGATGATAGAGGGCAGAGGGCGTGGGGGACGCCTCGCCTCCTGGGTGGGCCTGGGCGATGGGAAAGTGCTCCCTGCTGGAACAAGGTTCAGAGGGATTTGGAGAGGAGTTCGAAAAGTGGCCTGAACAAGGAGAGTGTCCCAGGGTAGCAGGTGAGCAAAACTTCAGTGGCTGGCCACAGCGGGGAGCGGGAAATTGCAAAACTGTTGTCATGGCACACAAAGGGGGGGGAGGAGGGGAAGAGGGATATGGATCTATACCCAGATCAAAGGAAAGGCCTTTTTCTTGCAGGCATGGGCACCACTGGGAGCTAAACCAGGGGTACAGGGATATGAGACCCTACTAGGAGGCCACAGAGAGTTTTGAAGGTGCAGAACGAAGGCCTGAACTGCAGTGCAGGCAGAGTAAAGAGAAAAGCAAGGACGATGGGATGTGAGCGAGGCAGGAAGTGAGTGTGGTTAGCCCTGGGGAGGGGTGAAGGGGAGGGAGGGAGGTGACCATGGTTCTGGCTTTGGAGAGGTCAACTGTGAAACTGTCTCTAAGTGAGCCTGATATGGGGCAGATATTTATATTTCTTTGTCACACGTGTGCAAATACACACACACACACACACACACACACACGAACAACCCTGAGAATTCAGGATAACAGGCACACCATGCATCTCCACTGACAGAAGTGTTAATGGGTACAAACTGGCTGAAGAGTGAGCTGACAAAAACCATCAAAACATTAAAATGCAGGAATCTTTTGATCTAAGCAATTTCACTTTTAGGAATTTACCCTGAGGATAAAATGTGTAAAAGTTGTTTGTAACAATGTGTAACATTGTTTATAGGGATTAAATCCAGGGTCTTGCACCTACTAGGTAGGTGCTCTGCCGCTGAGCTACATCCCCATCCTACCCAAAGATCTGCTTTAACACAGTCTGCCTCAACTAAAGAAACAAAAATTAACACTATGACTTTTTTGTGTGTGTGTATGTGGTACTGGGGATTGAACCCATGGCCTTCATACTGAGCTACATCCCTATCTCTATTTATTTATTTAATTTTGGGACAAGGTCTCACTAAGTAGCTAAATTGCCCAGGCTGAGCTTCAACTTGGATCTTCCTGGCTCAGCCTCCCAGAGTGGTGGGATCATAGGCCTATGCTATTTCCTTTTTTCGACAATCAGAGCTTTGTTTAATGGCTAGAACCCAAAATGGGGGAGCATTAGAGAAACAAACACTCATGCTGTTCAGTGTGTAGCCCTTAATACAACCTTTCGGGAAGGCGGTTTTCCTAGTCACGTCGTTGAGCCAGCAATTTCATTTTTAAAATTCATTTTTCGTTTTGGGAGTATATCCTAAAGAAATAATCATGGATGTAATCAAATAGCAAATATTTAGCAGGACTACTCACCACAACATTCTTTGTGGTATCAAATAGTTGGATACCATTTGGAAGTCCAATATGAGCTATGATTGCATAAACTGTGCTTTCTTTTTATCTTCTTTTTTTTTCTTTTAAAGATAGTAAAATCCAACAAAACAAAACAGAACAAAGGCAATCATTAAAAAAAATCTTAAAAAAAACCAAAGCAATTCAAAACAGCACAGCAAAATTGGTACAGAACTTCAAAACAGGATGCTAGGAAAACAATAATAGCTACCATAGTATATCTTGTTATCTTCACAATAGCTGACCATTCCATCAGGTATAGCAAAATCAAACCAAAAACAAAACAGAATAAAACCAATCAAAACAAAATATTGAATAAAGCAAAACAATCCAAACAAAGCAAAACAGTGAGAACAATATTGGACTTCAAAGACAAGATAGAAGGGAATCCCCCATATTTGCTATATTGCGTACTGTCATCCTCCCAAGAGATGCTCAGATCACTGGGCCCCAGGCCTGAAAAATCATTCAAACAATACTAGCATTTAGTTGCTTTATGTACCTTAGTTGCTATCAACTCAGCCTGTCCTCTGAACCAGCTGGGTGCTTACGAGGGGAGGGTCGGGGGACAGACTGACATGGTACTGGTAGTCTCACAGGAGTTGCTGACTTTTCTCTCCCCGGAATCTGCACAGCTTGCTCAGCTTACCAGAAAGCCTGGCTGGTTGATTTCTTGGTGGCTCTGTGCTTTCTAATAGACAACTATGAGACAACTGAAAATGACGTTGTAGCCAGGTAACATGGTACACGTCTGTAATCCTAGCATTGAGGAAGCTAAGCTAGGAGGGTTGCTGCAAGTTTGAGGCCACCCTGGGGCTACAAAGTGAGTTCAAGGCCAGTCTGAACTACATAGGAAGACTCTGTCTCAGAAAGAAAGTAAAAGAGAAAAAAATGAAGTCACAAAGTATATAATATGTGACAGTAAAAAGTATGAGTATAAATAGATAGACAGATATTCTGTGCATATAGTACACGTATACAGCATATGTACTGGCAAATGTTAAAGGAGATTGTCCTGGAAATTGAAAATGGATTAAGGACCAGGCATGGTGGTATATACTCATAGTCCTGCAGTCCTCAAGAGGCTGAGGCAGGAGGATCACTGTGAGTTCAAGGTCAGCCTGAAGTACATTGTGAGATCCTGTCTCAAAAAAAAAAAAAAAAAAAGGAAAGACTGACAACCAAATATACCTCTCCAGAAGCTGGATTCAAGACACCTGGACAACAATTCGGTGAAGAAAAATAAAAAGCAGATCTCTGGGAAGTAGATGGGAACTGATAGGAAAACTAGAAACCACAGAGACCCTGGGTAAACACAGTAAGAAGAGCACAACACAGAAAGAAGAACAATGCAATCTGGAAAGGTAATCCTGGCTCCCAAGGAGGGGGACCTGTCTCAGCCAGCACAAATCAGCAGCCTAAGGGAGAAAGAGTCACCTAGGCCAGCAGCACTAGATCCAAGAAAAGCCCATGGATATTGTTATGGTTTGTGTCTAGATGTCCCTCCCAAAACCTCATGCAGTCATGGGGTGGGGCAGGCTTTCACGGAGGTAGCTGAATCTAAAGTTTGTGACTAATTCATAATGCAATGGTGGGATTAAGACTGGGTGACTGCTGGATCAGTCCACTGATTGGATTGGCACCACCCTAATCCCAGCAGTCTGGATAAGATAAAGGGGCAGAAAGAGGCTTATTTCCTGCTTTTGCTCTTGCTGCTTTTGCTGCCTTCTACCACCATGAGCTGTGGCCCACTGCCATGAAACACCCTGCCTTGGAGCCAGCCGATTATGGACTGAAATCTTCTGCAAACTGGAAGCTAAATAAACCTTTCCCTCATTAACTTTGGCTGTCAGGTATTTTGTCCCAGCCAAGAAAGAAAAGTAACTAAGACTGATATTATAAACTGTAAAAATAGCATGAAGTTTCACTCTGCAAGTGACTCCTTCCACATGGCAGGCTGGAGTTTGACAGTGTTTAACCAAGAGCCACTCTGGGAAGAGATTTGTTGTTTAAGCCAGAGCTACTCCAGGAATCAGAAGTGACAGAACAACTACTCATCAGGGTTTTTTTTTTTTTGTTTGTTTGTTTGTTTGTTTGTTTGTTTGTTTTTTGTTTTTTGTTTTTGTTTTTGGTACTGGGGATCGAGCTCACAACCTCATGCCTGTCAGGCAGGCACTTAGGCCACTGAGCTGAATCCCCAGCCCCTCATCAGGGTTTTTGGGGAACCCTACCACAGTGATAGGAGGGGAGAAGGTCACAAATGACAGTTGTGGAGAGGGCATAGACCTTGAGAAGTTTAAGCTCAGGACAAGGGCCTCTGAACTGAGAAGCTAGGTCAGGCATGTGTGGTTTTTGGAGGGGGCTGGGTTTGGAAGAGCTGGCATTAAGTCTAATGATCTGCTTGACTCCCCAGCCCCCCACCCCTTTGCCTACATCCAACATAGAGCTCAGGGTCTGTTTGCTTTTTCCATCTGCCAGTGTGGGCAGGGATATGCCTTGGTTTTGATCGTTGCCACAACCTGGAGTATATGGATAGAGGGGCTTTTGGAGTGGGGGGCACCTCATAAACCCACAGGCCATAAGTCTAAGTGGAGAAAGGTGTGACGGGACACACAGAGGGACACAGACACTGGAAGTGACTGGAACAAAGCCAGAAGAGACCCAGATTTTAAGTTATATTACAAAGCAACAGTGATAAAAACAGAATGATATTGGCACAAAAACAGACATTTGGGTCAGTGGAATAGAACAAAGGATGCAGAAACAACTCCAGACACATTCAGTCATCTGATCTTTGACAAAGTGGCCAAAATCATATGCTGGAGGAAAAATAATCGCTTTAACAAATGGTGCTGGATTCAGAGAGTCCAGTTTCACAAGAAATGACATCAAGTCTGGGCATGGTGGCACATGCCTGTAATCCCAGCACTTGGGAGGCTGAGGCAAAAGCATTGTTGCAAGTTCAAGACCAGCCTGGGCTATAAAGTGAGTTCAAGGCCAGCTTGAAATGCATAGTGAGACCTTGTCTCAAAAAGGCAAAATAAATAAATAAATAACACCAAGATTTATAGCAAATAAAAAACTTTACACAGCAAAGGTAATAACCAACAAAGTAGAAAGACAATCTACAGAATGACAAAAAAATTCGCTAGATACTCCTCGGACAGAGGACTAATATCTAGAATATATAAAGAACTAAAAAGTAAATAGTCCCTCAATAAAATGGGTAATTGAAATGAGTAGATACTTCTTAGAAGAAGAATAAATGGCTAATTTTAAATAGATTAAAAATGTTCAACATCTTTGGCCATTAGCAAAATGCAAATTAAAACACTGAGATTCAATCTTACTCCAGAAAGAATGGCTATCATCAAGAAATCAAATAATAGGGTTGGGAGTTTGGCTCAGTGGCTTAAGTGTCGGCCTGGCAAGTGCGAGGTTGGGAGTTAGATCCCCAGTACGAGGAAAAAAAAAAAAAAGAAATCAAATAACAAATGCTGGTGAGGCTATGGGAAAAAGGAATCCCTTTTTTTTTTTTTTTTTTTGATACTGGGGATCGAACTCACAACCTCACGCCAGCCAGGCAGGAACTTACACCACAGAGCTAAATCCCCAGTGAAAAAGGAATCCTCCTACATTGTTGATGGGAATGTATGCTAGTACAACCACTATGGACATCACTACAGAGATGCCTCAAAAAACTAAAAATAGAGCCGGGCGTGGTGGCGCACGCCTTTAATCCCAGCACTCGGGAGGCTGAAGTAGGAGGAACATTGTGAGTTTGAGGCCGCCTTGGGCTACAGCACCAGCACAAGGCCAGCCTGAGCTACATAGTGCGACCCTGCCTCAAAAAATGCCAGAGCTGGGAGTTTGGCTCAGTGGCTTAAGCGCCTACCCTGGCAGGTGTGAAGTTGTGAGTTCAATCCCCAGTGCTGCAAAAAAAAAAAAAAAAAGAAAAGAAAAGAAACTCTTTCAACTCAGTTATTCCCCTGCTAGGTGTCTTCCTGGAAAAGTTAGACATCATATTACAGCGATACATGCATACCAATGTTTAGAGCAGCACAACCCATATTGTCTAAATCTTGGAAGCAGCCTATATGTCCCACCAACAGATGAATGGATAAAGACAATGTGATATTTATATACAATGGAGGACTATTGTACCATCAAGAAGGATAAATTTTTGTTATTTGTAGGAAAATGGATGCACCTTGAGACCTTAATATAAGTGAAATAAATCAGACACACAAGCTTAAACAGCATGTGATTTTCCTTATAGGAGAAGCCCAAAGTATAAATAAAGGGCAAAATAAAAGACAATAAATAAAAGGCAGAATAAATAATATGAAATAGGGAGATAACTCCTTTGCAAATGGGAAGGGGATGGGACCAAGACATGGAGTTAGGGAGGCGGGAGGGAGAGGAAGGGGTGTAAAAACAATTAAGATGTGTTATATGCATGCACCAACTCCCTGCGATGAATATAATCATGATGTTTTGCAAACATGTACTAATAAAAAAAAAGTACATCCAAAAAAAAAAAGTACATCCGAAAAAAAAAAAGAGAGAGAAAGAAAGAGATTTTTCAAAATAAATCACTAGCAATGACCTATGTGTACATTATTTCTTATGGAAATAATTACAGAAGAGCTTTTCCTTCTAGCTTGTTCATGCGATCGAGTGAAATAGCAGCTGCATATGGTGGTAGATACCTGTGATCCTAGCATGGTGGGAGGCTGAAGCAGAAGGATCAAAAATTCAAGCCCAACCTGAGCAGTTTAGTGAGACCCTTTCGTTTTTTTCTCTCTCTCTTTTTTCTTTCTTGTTTTTCTTTTGGTACCGGGGATTGAACTCATGACCTTATGCTTGCCAGGCTGGTGTTTGTGCCATTGACCTAAACACACCACCCCCACCACTATGGCCCCTTGAGATGCTTTCTAAAACAAAAACCAAAACCAAACAAACAAACAAAAAACTCAAAAAAAAAAAAAACATAAAACCTAAAAACACTGGCATTCTAACTCAGCACAAAGTTGCAGTCCCCGGCTCGCAGAATGAAATGAAGTAAAATGAACAGAATAACCACAGCGGTGCACACCTGTGCACAGGTGTGGTTCTTGTCTCCAGAGCTCTCGGCGGGGTGTGGTCAGGAGAAGGGACCGGGTCCAGGGGAGATAAGAGTTTCAGCAGGTTGGGGACACAGTGCTGAGTCGGAACACGACCCACAGCAGAGCGGGCTGCACCCCCTCCCTGTCCCAGTGACCCGGATCCCCAGAGGCAGGGGCAGAAAGTCAGAGCTGCACTCCTGGGAGAGGGCGGCAGAACAGAGTCCAAAGGCACTGGTTTATGGCAACTCATAAAAACTCCAGGAGGAACTTGCGCCCCCAAAGTGGGGAGAACAGGAAGGGCATCACTGCCCGGGAGTGAGGGGCATACTGAGTTGAAGGGGCCTCTCGGGGTGCCCTGTCTGTCCTTGAGGGGCCCTCATTGTGAACTTCCCTGGTCCCTGACTCCAGGCTCAGAGTCTCCAGGAGTCCTCCCTGGTGCTCCACCGCCCCGGGGAGGAGGAGTAGAGCTGAGCCCTCCTCTGCGGGCAGGAGGGAGGGTCTGGAGCCTGCGCCCCTCCCTGGCAGGCGCGGTCCACCTGCAGCCAGGGCCCAGGCCTTGGGCGGAAATGAGCCCCATCCCTGGTGCGCTGGCTGGCTCTGGAGCCAAGGGTGGGGCTCATCACCGCTGGCTGTCAGGCTGTCGCTGGGCTGTGGGTGCCCAGGGACCCAGCGGGCACCTGCCTCCCCACCCCCTGGGCCATTCTCTCTCTCTCTGGGGCCCTATCTTCCCTTATATGGTGAAGGCAGTTCCTAGAGGAGAGGGGTGAGGACAAAGGTCGCTCTCTTGCAGCCGGCTTGCCACAACTCTCCGAGATCTCCCAGGTGGCGGCAGTCTCCTCTGACAGGTAAGGCTACACGGCAGGGACACACAGCGGCCATAGGTGGTGGGAAGGAACAGGGACCTTGCTTCTCATGGGTAGCCTGGGGTCAGCTGTAGCACCTTGGGGTAGGCCCTTGAGATTCTAGAAAGAGCAGGGAGCCCAACAGGTCTGTCCTGGGCCTCCAAGGAGAGACATTTGCAGGCCTCTCCTCTGTGACTGGCTCCCTGCTGCCCACACTGGGTGTCCCCTGTCCCGGTTTGCCTGAGGCTAAGGCAGGTCTCTAGGCTCAGAGTTTCTAGACTTAAAACCAAGACAGTCACAGACCAGCCTTGGGTGGTTACCCTGACCTCACTGTTCTCTTTCCCTTCAGCCTATCTCTTTGCCCATTTCTGCCTCATTTGAAATGGTTTCTTTCTTTCTTCGTGCCACCGTTCCCTGGACACTTCTGGGACCTCAGGGTCCTCGCCTCCTGGATCCCAGGTGTGACCCACAGCATGAGAAATTGAATGGGCAAAATCAGAGGCAGGCCCTGGTCACATGGGGACATCTTTCTTCTGTGAGTGCGGGCCCCCTCCGTCTGGCCCCATTCAGCTCCTGCCAAGCCCAGGCCCAGATCTTCCAGGGTCGCCTGCTCCAAAATTTTCCTGTGACTGACCCCCGCGCTGAAGGGGCTGGGGGCTCTCCAAACCTCTGCCTTACCTGGCTGCCTGCCGGGGAATGGGAGGGTGTCCTTTGACTGAGGGGAGGGACCTGCCCAGCTCAGAGATGAATGACTGAGAACTGCACCCTGGGGCTCTCTCAGGCTGCGTCCCAAGATTCATGGGGCAACGGATAGGAAAGATAGCTGGAAACAGCAGGACCCTGATTCCTTCCAGGGTCCCAGAAGGGCCTCCTGTTCCACAGTTCAGTCTTTAAGCTTTAGTATTGTTTGTTGAATGCCTACTGTTGGCTGGGATTGGGGGCCACAGAGACAAGGCTGTTTAGATTGGGAAGTTCATGGACCTCAGATCTATAAACAGATCTTTTCAGCATTATGTGGTGGAGGGCAAAGACAGACATTGATCCAAGGCTGTGGGCGGGTGGAGAGGCCTGGGGTTTTAGAAAGACCTGGAAGAACTGAAACTTAAATCGAGTCTGGAAAAGCGGTGGGCAAGTGGGACACAGGTGGGGAGGGGGTTTGCAGAGGGCACGGCAGGTGCAGGCGGGGGTGAAAGGCAGCCTGGGGCCAGGGCCAGGGAGCATCAGAGGGACGGGGTGTCGGAGCAGGGGCCAGAGATCTTAGGTGGATAAGAAGACAGGAGAGAAGAGTCCAGGATGCTGCACAGATGGCCGACTTTGGGGTCTCAGGGTGGAAGGATGCTTTTCCCAGGCTTGGGACATAGAAGAGAGGGGCCTAGGAGTGAGGACAGTCATTGAATGAGTTCATTCAACTCGTTCAACTCACTCAACACAAGAGAAAAATGAGCACAGATCCAACCGGGGGCCTTGCTGGGGAGCGAGGAACCTGTGCCCCCCTGCAGTTTAGTTGCAGCAGGCCCAAGGGGAGAAGCATCTGCACTGACCAACGTGAGTCTGTCTCAGAGCAAGGGGCGATTGGGGCACTCAGATTGGTTCTGCTGAACCTGGGGTTCCCTGGGACTCTCAGTGTTGAGGAACACCTGATGGAGGGGCTGGTGGCCTACAGGGACACCAGGAGGAGCCTGGCCCAAGGGACTCCTAGAAGCACACAGCAAGCTGCCCATGATGGCTGAGTGGTCTGGATCAGCAAGGGGCACTGATTGGACTGGGCTGGAGGCTTGGCGCCGGAACTCCGGAGCACCAGGGAGAGCAGCCTCCCCTTGGGGCTCAGAACAGCGAGTCTCCAAGTGAACGTTTATTATTCCAATATGTGACTCAGAGTCAAAGTGCAAGGAGAGATTAGCGCGGAGATCCGCAGCTGTCAGCGTGCAGGGCCTGAGCCCCGGGGCCACATGACCTTTCATTCATTAGTCACCTGTCCAAGGAGCAGCCAAGCGGGCACCTCCTGCCAGGCCGGGGGCAGGGCCGTGGAGAGTGGGGTGGGGGAAACTGGGGATGAGGTTAACCAGGGACAGAAGCTTTTCCACCCTGGCTCATGGCAGGATCCCTGCAGAGTTTTCAGAGCACCTGTCCTCCACCTCCCTCAGCAGAACATAAAGCAGCCGGGCCCAGAGTCCGCCCCGGTAATTAAATCTGAACCTCTGGGCCCCGAGCTCCAGAGCATCAGTATTTTTAAAAAGCTCCCCAGGTGATTCTGATCAGCCACTGGAGCAAACAGGGCTACAGCACAAAACAAAGCATCAAGCAGCCAGGAGGAAGCTGGGGAGGGCGTCTTCTAGCTCAGTGTTCAGTTTGCTCTGTCACTCATCCATCTGTCCATCCACCCGTCCATCCTTCTCTTCTCCACTGTCTCCCTTTCTCCATTCATTCATCCAACAAATTACTCGTACTTCACTAGAAACTAGAGTTAGTACTGAGCAAGAAAGATGGTCCTGGCCCTCGTGGGGTCTACGTCTTGTGGGCCAACGTGGCAGCGATGGGAGGGTTGATAGGAGTAGCTGGGGAGGGACAGGAAATTATTGCATACACTTTTTCTTTTCTTTCAGTACTGGAGATTGAAGCAAGGTCTGTCTGTCTGTCTGTCTGTCTCTCTTTCTCTCTCTCTTTGGAGACAAGGTCTCACTATGCAGCCCAGGCTGGTCTCAGACTCATGGCAATCCTCCTGCCTCAGCCTTCCAAGTGCTGGGATTACAGGTATACACCACCAATCCTGGTCACAGACTCTCTTTAATGTTTTTTTTTTTTTTTTTTTAATTTTTGATATGGGGTCTTACTAAGTCACTAAATTATCTGGGCTGGGCCTGAACTTCTGAACCTCTTGCCTCAGCGTCCCAGAGTGGTGAGATTCTAGGGTTGTGCCACCATGCTCTGATGCACACACTTTTTTTACTGTGATAAAATACTCCTACAATCTTCCATTTTGCCTAAAGCACACAATTCAGTGGCATTTAATATATTCACAATGTCATGCAACCATCACTAGTTCTAGACTTTTCCATCATCCCAAATGGAAACTCTGTCCCCGTTAGCAGTTGCTTCCCACGTCCTCTACTGCAGCCCTTTGCCACCCCTGCCTCTGTTGCTACAGATTTACCTGTCTTGGACGTTACACATAAACGGAGTGATACAATATGTCGTCTTTTGTGTCTAGTTTCTTTCACCTAGCATAGGTTTCATCCGTGTGTCAGTACCTCATTCCTTTTCAAGGTTGAGTCTGCCCCATTGTGTAGATACACCCCTTTTTGTTCATCCAGTCATCTGCTGGTAGACATTTGGACTGTTTCCGCCTTTTGGTTATTGTGAATGGAGTTGCTGTGAACTTCAGGTACAAGTTTCCACTGTGACACTGGTTTTCAATCCTAGTGGGTGCATACACTTTTAAGTTCTTTATTCTCTTAGAAACTTTGTTTATTTCTTTATGTATTTATTTAGGCTTTTTGAGACAAGAGTCTCAGTATGTAATTCAGGCTGACCTTGAACTCAGGCAATCTTCCTGTCTCAGTCTCCCGAATGCTGGGATTACAAGTGTGCACCACCACGCTCAGCACTGTATGATTTTCCTTAAACCAGCCTTGGCTTTGATAAAAAAATTTTCAAACACAGAAATTGTAGGAGGCTAGAGGAAGAAGGGCCTTGAGTGCTGGGCTAGAAGTTGGCTGTGCAGCAGGTAAAGGGGGTCAGGGAGGGGTTTAACTGAGGCAGGATCGTGATCGGAGCTGGGTCAGAAGGTGGGGGACTGGGCCCTCAGTCATCAGGGCCCAGAATGGGGAGTCAGCTCCCCTTCTGCCCCAGGCCTGGGCCCGCACCCTCCTAGGGCTGGGCTGGAAGGGCAGAACAGGAAGTGCAGGACGCTGCCAGCTCTGCGGCCTGGCTCCCACCTGCCTTCTTCCCCAGGCTCCTCCACCATGACCACCAACCTGAGCTCCCAAGTCAAAAACTCCCTCAACATCACCACCCCAGGGGTGCAGATATGGAGGATCGAGGTGAGCCCGCTCCGCAGGAGGGAACGGGGGACGGAGGGCCTGGGGTGCTGTGTTGCCTTCAGCCCTGCCCTGTGGCTTCCCCTGAGCACCTGCCGCCACCTGTGACAGCCCCTCCCCTCACTTCCGGCATCATCCACGCCCTTGCCCCACCTCCTCCTCGTCTCCCACACCCCTTCTTCCTCACTTGCCCACTTCCCTGTTTCTTCCCCACCTGCCTCTCAGCTTCCTCTCCACTTCCCGAAGTCACTCATCTCTTCCCGTCCCTGTCTCTGTTTCCCTTCTCCGTCCTCTTGTGTCTGTGGGTTTTCTTTCCCTCGTCTCCCTTTCCCCTGCTCTCTGTCTCCATCCCTTCCTGGCCTGCCTCCCCCTGCTCAGCTTCCTCATGCACCCCCACCCTCATTCTCTCCTCAGGCCATGCAGATGGTGCCCGTTCCCTCCAGCACCTTCGGGACCTTCTATGACGGGGACTGCTACGTGGTCCTGGCTGTGAGTGGTCGGGCAGGGCAGGGGGCTCGGCGGAGAGCAAAGCTTGGATGAGGGGGCCTTGGGGTGGGACCACGAGGCTGGGACAATGGGAGAGACAGCGTTTCTGGTGTGCCAGGTGCCCAGCCCGGGCACCCACAGTGGTCAGAGGCCTACATGGGTAATGCCACTGAGTTTATGGCCCAGGCAACTTTGATGAATTCACAGTCTTGGGGGACCGTGTGAGTTGGTGCAATGCCACCCCACCCAGCCCCCCATTTCTCAAATCCATAGTCATCTTCGTATCACCTCGATTTTGCCACATGCTGGTGTCCCCTTCGTTATGAATGCATTTATATTTTTCTTTTTTTTTCTTACCAAATACGTTTTTGTTTTGTTTTGTTTTTTTGCGGCACTGGGGATCGAACTCGCAACCTCGCACCTGCCAGGGCAGGCATTTAAGCCACTGAGCCAAACTCCCGGCCCTGGTTTTTTTGAGGCAGGGTCGCACTATGTAGCCCAAGCCGGCCTGGAACTCACAACATTCCTCCTACCTCAGCCTCCTAAGTGCTGGGATTAAAGCTGTGTGCCACCACGCCCGGCCATCACGTTTAATATTTTAACGTTAATGTTTTTAATACAGAAATTTATCCATATTCAATTAAAAAATTATGAACACTGCTAATTATGCAAGCATGTCAGAAAACAACTCCCGAGTATATTTTCAAGTGAAATTCTGTCTTTTAGAAAACTCAAAGTAATATCTTTCCCAGGGTTAACTCTTTATATTGACTCCCTTTTAGATAGAAGTACACATCATTAAGTGAAAGGCAGTGTCCTGTGTCCTAAATATCATGTCTCTAGAAAGTATTAAAGTATTTGCATAATTTCACATGCAGTCACCCTCCATATCTAGAAGGCATCAGTGGATTCCTCCAATCACAGATTGAAAATATCCAGAAAAAGAAATCTGTATCTGTATTAAGCATTCTGTATCTGTTTTAAGCATTTCCTTATCATTATTCCCTAATCAATACAGCTTAATAACTTTTTCCTGAGCACATATACTGTATTACATAGTACAAGCAATATAGAGATGCTTTTAAGTATATAGAAGGAGCTGGGCATGGTGGTGCATGCCTGTAATCCCAGCACTCAGGAGACTGAGGCAGGATGATGGAGAATTTAAGGCCAATCTGGATTACATAGTAAGACCTTATCTCAAAAAAAAAAAATATATATATATATATGTGTGTGTGTGTGTGTGCGCGCGTGTGTGTGTGTGTGTGTACATATATGGGAGAATGTGTGTAGATTACATGCAAATACTGTGCTTCTGGGAAATGCTGCTGTGGTTAATCAAGTTATTTCCAAGACGAGGGGAGGAGGCCTAGAGAGAGGAAGCCACCTGCCTCCCACCTCGGTCAGGAACACAGCTGGGGATGACTCAGGGGCCCTGCCCGCCAGCTCAGTGGCCTCCCCTGTGCCAAGCTCCCCCAGTCCAGCCCCCATGTGTGTGGAAGCCCGGGACTTCGGGCACACTGGACACCTCCTCTCCCCAGATCCACAAGACTGCCAACAACCTGACCTATGACATCCACTACTGGATTGGCCAGGACTCGTCCCAGGATGAGCAGGGAGCGGCTGCCATCTACACCATCCAGATGGACGACTTCCTGCAGGGTCGGGCTGTGCAGCACCGAGAGGTCCAGGGCAATGAGAGCGATACCTTCCGCAGCTACTTCAAGAAGGGCCTTGTGTAGGGAGCGGTGCGCTGTGCTGGGCGGAGACAGAGTGCGGGTGGGAGAGCCGGGCTGGGCTGAAGAAGCAGAGACACCGGGACCCGGGGGTGGCAGAGGAAGGTGGCCTGGGGCTGGGACTGGAGGCTGAGTTGTGAGGAGGAGCCAGGGGCACCCATGGCAGGGAGGGGGGTGCATTTGCTGATTTTCTGCACCTTCTACACCCTTATTTCCCTGGCTGCCCTGTTCTTGGCCCCGTCCCTCCATATGTGCTGTGAGATGTCTCTGGAGGCCGTTCTGAAATCCTGTGGCTCCAAGCACTGTGGATTTCTAAAAATCAGCGCCCGTCTGAGTGTCCTGGTGGGCCCCACCCCTAGGGAGGCCTGCAGGGTGTCACGCCCAGCCCCCCCCCTCTGGATAGTGGGCAGATGCCTGTCAGTCACTCCTCTCTAAACAGGACGCTCCCCCTAAAATCCCAGATTTTCCAGAAAAGTCTGAGATCCTGGGAAGCATGCACTCTAGAGTCAGTTGCCACTGGCCTATAGGACAGGCTGGACCGCTCCCACCCTCCCTCTCGTCTTGCTCTCCTCTTCCCACACCACTGTCCACTCTCTTGGGCACCCGGGCGGCACCTTGCTTCTCTTTCCCCTTCAGTCCCCTGGCCTCACCGACCGCATCTTTGTAGGCTCTAGTGCCGGGGTGAGGCGAGGGTGAGGGAGTGAGGATCTGGGGTGCAGGCTCTAGGAGCCACTCATCGCTGGGGCTACATGCAAAGGCAGGCCACAGGCTGGCCTCACGCCCACAGGACCCCGGCAGGGACTGCTTCCTTACAGTTTGCAGCCTAAGCATCTCACTCATCTCGTGTACCCACTGGGCTCTGAGGTGGCCCTGAGGGCAGCCAGGCAGCCAAGGACTTGAGGCACAGGACCCTGGCACCCCCTCAGCCCTGCTCCCCTGGGTGGACTCTTCTCTCAGGATCCAGAGAGGGGGTGTGGCTTCCGGCCTGAAGCACGTGGAGACCAACTCCAGCAATGTCCAGCGGCTGCTGCATGTCAAGGGCAAGAGGAATGTGGTGGCTGGAGAGGTGTGCAGCCCCCTGGGGCACCAGTGGGGGGCGCTGAGGAGGGCTGGCATGCAGGGAGGGGTGCCTGGAGGTGATGCTGATGGACGGGCCCTGTGTGGGGCTCCCTAGGTGGATATGTCCTGGAAGAGCTTCAACGTCGGGGACGTTTTCCTCCTGGATCTCGGCAAGCTCATCATCCAGTGGAATGGGCCAGAGAGTAACCGCATGGAGAGACTCAGGGTAACCCTGCCTGGACGTCACCCTCCTGCAGTTCCAGTACCTGCCCTGCCCTAGGCAAACTTGCCAAACCTCTGCCACAACCAGACCAGCCCCCTGCCCCTGCCCCTGCTATTGGCTGAGTGCTGGGTTCAGGATCTGAGACCCTACACGCCTGGGAGAGGTGTGATGGAGCTGGTATGTGTGCACTTGTGGCTTGGCCCTTGGGTGGAAAGAGTTCCCACGGCGTGGCAGACCCCGGGCCCAGCCTTGGGATCCAGGGCTGAGTGACAGCGGCAGAGGCTCACTGTGCAGTGGGGGAGCCAGGCAGGAAGGAAGACCTGGGAGTGCAGAGCAGCTTCTAGGAGGTGGGGGTGGGATGGGGGCAGCAGGTCCTAGTGCAGGATGGAGGTGGCTGGCAGGGACAGCCAGGGCAGCAGGAGCCTGGAGAGCAGGCACAGGTCTAGCAGGGCAGTTTATGTGGCCAGATGTCTGTGGAAGAAGCTTAGGTTTTCTGTCCCATGCCCTGAACCATTGAAGGTCACCTGACCTCTCCATTGGAGGCCAAGGGAGATGTCGCAGCCAGCAGGGAGCCTGTGCCATGCAGGTGCAGCAGAGGCCAAGGGTGCCTGGCTTGGCTTGGCAGGGGAGATCTGCAGACTCACCCAGGTGCTGAAAAAGGAGTAAAGGGTGCACGGAGGGAGGCTCTGAGCTGGAGCACCGTGACGTCGGGCGGCGTCCTGCTTCCTGCAGTGGGGAAGGTCTCAGTTTTGGACGTCTGTCTTCTGGGAAGTTGGAGAAATCAGATGAGCCCAGATTGCTGGGCTAGAGATGGAAGCGAGGCATCAGTTGTCCACGCAGCCTGGGGCCTGAGAGACAGACCTGGAGGGCTCTTTACCCTGGAGGGGGACCTGGGGCTAAAGGGGGGGTGAGCCACAGTGTGTGTGTGTGTGTGTGTGTGTGGGTGGGTGGGCGTGAACACAGGCGAGACTGTGCTGTGGGGGCTATGTGTGTGAATATGCACTTGTTTGTGGGAAATCGTGTGACCCTGCTGTGGGTGTCAACATGCTTGTGCATGTGCGTGAGCTTTCGCAAGGCTGTGCGTGTGCTGCGAGTGTGCATGTATGCTTTGGGACAAACAATCTGTGTACAGTACCACAATCTTCAAGGCTTAGCACTTGTGGAAAACAATGTCAAAACGAAAGGCCCGGTGAGTCCCCCAGACACCCTCTTGCAGGACAGCAAGCCCGCTTCCCCTCTTCCCTCCTCCACCTTCCTCATGCTCCTAAAAACCCACCCCCCAAGCCGGGCGTGGTGGCGCACACCTTTAATCCCAGCACTCGGGAGGCTGAGGTAGGCGGAGCGTTGTGAGTTCGAGGCTGGCTTGGGCTACAACGCGGCGCAAGGCCGGCCTGAGCTACATAGTGCGACCCTGCCTCAAAAAAAAACCAGGGCCGGGAGTTTGGCTCAGTGGCTTAAGCGCCTGCCCTGGCAGGCACGAGGCTGTGAGTTCAATCCCCGGTGCCGAAAAAAAAAAAAAAACAAAAAAAAAAAACCCACCCCCAGCTCCTATGGCTGCTGTGGGGCGGCCAGGGGCTCACCTGGCAGGGTCTGGGGCTGGTGACACTGCCGTGTGCTCTGCCAGCTTCCGAGGGTCACCTGAGGCCTTTCTGCAGGGCATGACCCTGGCCAAGGAGATCCGAGACCAGGAGCGGGGCGGGCGCACCTACGTGGGCGTGGTGGACGGCGAGGACGAGGCGGCCAGCCCGCAGCTGATGGAGGTGATGAACTATGTGCTTGGCAAGCGCACAGAGCTGAAGGCAGCCATCCCTGACTCGGTGGTGGAGCCGGCGCTCAAGGCCGCCCTCAAGTTGTACCAGTGAGCACTGGCTGGGCTCTTTCTGGGTGCCAGGGACTTCCAGGGTGGGCAGGGTGCCCTGACTGAGGGGCTTGGGCCCTAATGTCTATATCTTGCTTTGTCCTGCAGCGTGTCTGACGCAGAGGGAAAGATGGTGGTTAGGGAAGTTGCCACGCGGCCACTCACACAGGACCTGCTCAGCCATGAGGTGAGAGGGCTGAAGGACGCCCGGCCTCAAACAGTCTGGCCCATCTCTCCCCACTCAGGGCGTTCTTACTTCAGGGTGCTGAGACGGGCATGCCAGGGAACGCGGGCTCAGCCCGGTGTCCCCAGCACCCGGAGGCCCTCAGCTGTGTTCTCTCTCCTGACTAGGACTGTTACATCCTGGACCAGGGGGGCCAGAAGATCTTTGTGTGGAAGGGGAAGAATGCCAATGCCCAGGAGAGGAAGGAAGCCATGAACCAGGCCTTGGTAGGGACACGGACTGGGGAGGAGGGTCAGGACCATGAGGAAAGTAGACAGCAGCCAATGGTCTCCAATCAGGGAAGATTCTGGAAGGACAGGGCTGGGACCTGGCCCCACCCAGCTACTGGGGCTGAGGGACCATGGTGTAGCCATCTTGAGGAGTTCTTTGCATAGCAGAAAGCCAACCACTAGGCAACCTGGGGCCTTCCCAGGATCTGGGCTGTCACCTCCCCATGCTCAAGGTTGGTTTAGAGAAAGAACAGGGAGGCTGAGTGCGGCAGGAGGATTGCAAGTTCATGCCCAGGCTGGGTGACCATGTCTCAAAATAAAAAATAAAAATAAAAAAGGGCTTGGGATGTAGCTCAGTGTGAAGGCACTAGGTTTAACTTCCAGTACTACGAAAAAGGAATTGGGTCAGCTCAGGACCAGGGCCAAGTCAGAGTCTGGGGTGACTATTAGAGCTGGAGTTATAAACGGGCTTGGGGTCCATGTTGGATTGGGCCATGGGTTCAGGGTTGTACTAAGGGACTGAGCATTAGGGTTAGAGGGGAGGCGGGGGTCACACTATGGGTCAGATTTGGCCTTGAGGCTGGGATCAGAGTTAGATTTAGGGTCAGTACAGTGGTGCCTCGGTTCACGAACTTAATTCTTTCCATGATTCTGGTCAGAAACTGAATTGGGCAAGAACTGAACCAAATTTCCCAATCAATATTGACCCTAACCCCTGAATTTCATTCAGTTCTTGTCCGATTCAGCTTACAACCAGAATCATGGAAAGAATCAAGTTCACGAACTGAGGCATTGCTGATTAGGTTCAGGGTTGAGGTCAGAGCGAGGCTTGAGGTGGTTTCAGGTTTGATCTTGAAGCTGGGTTGCAGGGAGTTTAGGTTTGGGGTTGGCACCGGGAGTGGGGCCATGGTGGTGGATCTGGCTGGAGTTAGAGCCGGGCTTTGGCCTGCACTGGGACTGGGGGCTGGGGGGAGCTTGTCTGCCTGCCAATCCCTCTCTTCCCAGAATTTCATCAAAGCCAAGCAGTACCCCGCCAGCACGCAGGTAGAGGTGCAGAATGATGGGGCCGAGTCCGCCGTCTTCCAGCAGCTCTTCCAGAAGTGGACGGTGCCCAACCGGACCTCGGGCCTGGGCAAAACCCACACCGTGGGCTCCGTCGGTGAGGGCTACACCGCAGCGGGACCAGGAGCTGGGCCGGCAGAGGAATCATCTGCCTTCCACCCTCCTTCCCTGATGGGTCGATTCCAGGCACACTTTACCCGGGCTCAGGACTATTCCCAGCGGGGTGCAGACTCCAGGGGACATGGATAAACTCAATAGTATCACACAGAGGGAGCTAAGAGTGACCTGCCTTTCATTTGCAATAGGGTTGGGCCTCCCTCCGAAGTCAGCAATTTTGTTTGTTTGTTTGTTTGTTTGTACTGGGGATCGAACTCACAACCTCTCACCCGCAGGCAGGCACTTACACCACTGAGCTAAATCCCTGGTCTTATGTGTTGAGACAGGGTCTCACTATTCAGTTCAGGCTGGCCTTGAACTCACTTTGTAGCCCAGGCTGGTCTTGAACTTGCAATGATCCTCCTGCCTCAGCCTCCAGAGTGCTGGGATTACAGGTGTGCACCGCCACGCCCAACTGGAAGCCAACAACTTGTGTAGATGAGATTTGTTAAGGCTAAACTCAGGGCTGGGCACTGAGGGGAGGCTGAAGGAAAAGCACAGCCGCCATCACAGTGGAGCAGTTTGACACTTGATGCCCAGATGCGGCAGGGGTCAGGCTGTGTAGATCAACAAAGCTAAAGCCTAGCTCTTGCCCCTTTTTCACCCCCCTTCCCCGTGGCTTCTCTGAGAGGCTTTGGTGAAGCAGACGTGTTAGAGTCATGGAGATGTGATTGTGTGCTATAGCTCTGCTGTTTTCTGTCTTTGCAATCTTGGGTGAGCTGCACAATCCCTTCTAACCTCGGTTTCCTCATCTATCAAATGGGTCTAACAATTGTAGCCACCGTCCGGGGCTGTTGTGAGGACCTGGGGGACCTCGGCTGGTGACAGCTGGTGTTGTGATTCCCCCCACTGCAGCCAAGGTGGAGCAGGTGAAGTTCGATGCCACAACCATGCACGTGCAGCCGCAGGTGGCCGCCCAGCAGAAGATGGTGGACGACGGGAGCGGGGAGGTGCAGGTGTGTGCGTGGCGGGGCTCCTGCTGGGTGGAGATGGGGTGGTGGAGGCCGGCCTGGCCCCCACACTAACCTGATATTGGCCCCAGGTGTGGCGCATTGAGAACCTGGAGCTGGTGCCCGTGGAGTCCAAGTGGCTAGGCCACTTCTACGGAGGTGACTGCTACCTGCTGCTCTACACCTACCTCATCGGCGAGAAGGAGCACTACCTGCTGTACATCTGGCAGGTCAGGCTCCACCTCGTCCCGCACAAGCCCAGCCAGCTCAGTTGCTCTCTACCACGCACCTGCTATCATGCTCGGGTTGGAATGCCCCTGGCGTCGGGGAGCTCACCCCTCTCCAGAGACAGCCCATTTCATATTGTGGCAGCTTTGGCTGCAAGACCCCACCGAGGGCCCCCATTCAACACCCTTCGCTGCATCTCCTCTCTGGTCCCTGTCACCGCTGCACACTCCCTTCCCCTGCTCTCCTGTGGGTCCTGTGTCCAGGTGGGAAGGAGCAGGGAGAAGCTGGGGCGCTGTGGTTGAGTGGTGCAGTCTCTCCCAGAGGAAGGCGCAGTAAGGAGAAGAGCAGGCTGGGGGCTCAGGGCTGGGCCGGGGCTGGAGTCAGAACTGACGTCAAAGTCCAGTTGGGTTGGGGGCTGGCAGGGAGGCCTGCAGGGCCGGGGCCAGGTGAGAGCTGCAGACAGAGTTACCACTGAGGCAGGTTCCACCCTACGCCTTCCTTCCTCTCGTCCCCAGGGCAGCCAGGCCAGCCAGGATGAAATCGCCGCCTCAGCCTATCAGGCTGTTATCCTGGACCGGAAGTACAATGATGAGCCCGTCCAAGTCCGCGTCCCCATGGGCAAGGAGCCGCCCCACCTCATGTCCATATTCAAGGGACGCATGGTGGTCTACCAGGTGTGGCCGCTGGGCAGGGGCGGGTAGGCATCCAGGGGATGGGCAAGGGGGTGTGGGGAGGGGTTCAGGGCAAAGATCATTCCTCACAGGAGAGGACCCTTCTAGGCTCCATCATCTGTGTGGAACTCATAACAGAAACAACTACTTAGTTTAGAAATATACATAATGGGCTGGTTGCAGTGGTACATGACTGTACTCCCAGTTCTCTGGGAGGCTGAGGCAGGAGGATGGCAGGTTTGAGCCTAGCCTGAGCAATTTAACAACCTAGTCAGACTCTGTCTCAAACATTAATTGGTTAATTTTTGAGACAGAGTCTTGCTATGTAGTTCAGGTTGGTCTTGAACTCAATATATAGCACAGGTTGGCCTTGAACTTGCTGTGATCCTCCTGCCTCAGTCTCCTGAATGCTGGGATTATAGGCATGTGCCCCTGCACCCAGCTTTAAAGAAAGTTTTTCTTTTGAAGAGTTAGGAAGTATGCTCAGTGTAAAAATTCTGGGTTCTATCTCCAATACTAAAAGAGAAAGAGAGAGAGAGAAAGAGAGAGAGAAGAGAGAAGAAAAGAAAAATCCATAATGAGCCCTCACTGTGGGCAACTACTGTCTGTCCTCCTCACTCCAACTCCTTGAATCTTCTACATGAGAAGGGAGGTTTTATGAGGTTTGCCAAAATGCCACAGTGATGCACCTGTCCAAACTGCTGGTGCCTTCCAGCAGAACGAAATAGACATGTCCTGCAGCTGTTTAAGCAATCATCTGTTTATTGAGCACCATCTAAGTACACAGTCCTTTGTAATGCCCTGAGCCAATCAGGACGGGTGGCAGGCTCCTCCCACTGTCTCTGGGAGAGGATGGTCACAAGGTTGTGTCCCAGGCAGGCCTGGGCCTAGAGTTCACGGTGGGGAGGGGTTTGCAGGGGTCTGGATATCCAGGGAACCGCTGATGGGCTTAGCAGGGGTCAAACGAGGGCTTGCGATGCAGGGAGCCCAGCAAGGCTGAGGCGGGGGCAGGAGAAAGGCCCGTGGCGGGACAGTGAGAAGCCTGGCCGAGGAGCCCCAGGGTCAGGTTCAGAGTGAGTGGCAAAGTCTCCCAGCATCCTCATCATGTGGGGGCTCCCCAGGCCCCACTGAGGGCCGGGTTTTATTCTTGAAGCAGTGGGGCACCTCCGAGGGTGTCTGAGCAGAGGAGTACGAGGAGAAAAGTCAGGCTCGGAAAGCTTAGCCTGGCCGTGGCGAGCCCGAGGAGCTGGAGGTGGGGGACGCTCTCACCCAACTTTCTCTCCCCGGCTCTCTCTGCGCCCCCCCATTCCCTCCTGGCCACCTCCCCCTGCCCTGTCCCCGCGCCTGCAGGGAGGTACCTCCCGCACCGGCAGCTCGGAGCCTGTGCCCTCCACGAGGCTGTTCCAGGTCCGGGGAACCAGCGCCAACAACACCAAGGCCTTTGAGGTCACAGCCCGGGCCGCCTCCCTCAACTCCAATGACGTCTTCGTCCTCAAGACCCCGTCCTGCTGCTACCTGTGGTGCGGGAAGGTGAGTGCGGGGCCCAGAGGCCTCCTGTTCTCCTGCCGGTGTGATGCGGGGAGTCCTCGGCCTCAGGGCAGACGGGGTCGGGCAGGAGTCCTGGCCCACCAGGTCCCCCCCGCTGGGTCCCCAGCTGCCTCATAGCTGTCCTCCTCTCTGTCCCCCATGGCTGTCCCCAGATCCTCTGCCTCTATGTCAGAAGCCCCCTCTGGTTCTGTTTGTCACCGGTCCCCAGAGGGCTATGTCACGGGCTCTCTCAGTACCTGTGCCTGTCGCTCGCTGTCTCTCCCATTGTTCCTGTAGTGGGACCCACCGGCTCCTGCAGCCCTGCTCTAACCCTCTGTGGACCCCTGTCTCCTCCGCTATCCCCTGGAGAATCAGGGACAGAAGACAGGAGGGACAGCTATCCTTCGAGGCTGTGTTCCCGGTGCCCTGGTCCAGGAGAGCTCTCAGAGCCCAAGGCTCTGGGCAGGGGGCCTGTGGAAGGGTGGGGAGGGGTGGGACTCTCTCCCAGCTCAGCCGACCCCCTCTGTGTCCAGGGCTGTAGCGGGGATGAGCGGGAGATGGCCAAGATGGTCGCCGACACCATCTCCCCGACGGAGAAGCAAGTGGTGGTGGAGGGCCAGGAGCCAGCCAACTTCTGGATGGCGCTGGGCGGGAAGGCCCCCTACGCCAGCAACAAGAGGTAAGTCCCGCTCACATCTGACGCTGGAGGGCTCCGTCCCAGAGCCCGCAGCAGGTGTGGACGGAGGACTTTGTGTACCAGGCCCCCAGGGTGATGAGAGGGCCAGGGGACAGCCAAAGGCCTTGGAGTCTCTGGGGCACAGTGCTGTGACCACGCTGCCCACCAAAGAATCCCCAGGATGGTAGGGTGCTTCCCTGGCAAAGGGCGTTCCTAGCATAGGAGTTGGTTCAGAGAGGGGGCAGGCATGACTATTTGCCCTTCAGGAAGAAGATGCCAGACCAGGTGTGGTGGTGCACACCTATAATCCTAGCACTTGGGAGGCTGAGGCGGGAGGATTGCTGTGAGCTCAAGGCCATCCTGAACTGTACAGTGAAACCCTGTCTCTAAAAAAAAAAAAAAAAAAAAAATGAAAGAAAGAAAGAAAAGAAGAAGGTAGCAGAGCCCAGCCCCACCCTTTGGTGCTGACTTAGGCCTGGGATATTGAGGAGAACCAGCCACAAACCTCTTTCAAATGGGTTTTGGGACTGGACTGTAGCTCAGTGGTAGAGCACTTGCTTAGCCTGTGCAAGGCCCTGAGTTCTTCCCTAGAACCAAAACAAAATCAAAAAGCAAGTGTTTTGTCTAGAGAATGTCTACCATCCCCAGCAGGAGAGACAGAGGGAAGACAGCAGAGAACTTCCTACCAGGGCTATGAAATGGACGCTCAGAAAAGCAGTGCGGCCTCCCCACTTCGTGCGCTCTCAGGACAGGAGGGGATCCTTTTGCCCACCATAAGCTGGGGCATCTGGCAAGGAGATGCCTTTCCATGCCCGAGTCCCTCAGAGTTCTTGTCCTTGAGCCTCTCTCCCCCACCTCTTCCCACCAACTTGGTCTTCCCTCCACCCCGCAGACTGCAGGAGGAAAACTCGGTCATCTCTCCCCGGCTCTTTGAATGCTCCAACAAGACCGGGCGCTTCCTGGCCACGGAGATCCCCGACTTCAATCAGGATGACTTGGAGGAGGACGATGTGTTCCTGCTGGATGTGTGGGACCAGGTAGGATGGAGGGCCTGGGGACTGCCCCCCGCCAACCTCGATCCTTAGGGCCAAGAAGCCCGGGAGGCTGGAGGGCTCAGTAATCATCTGTGCTTTCCTGGGGTGGAACTATGAGCAAGCAGGAGAGGCAGGGGCGTTGTGGCCAGAGGGGCTGCAGGGTGGATGGAACCAAGGTCATTTAGCTGGGGAGCAGCAGGGTCAGGGCTCTGCTAGTGGACATCTGGGGTAAACTGAGGCATTGTCCTGTAAACCAGGGAGGAGAGGAAGGTCTGACTCCTGGGACTCTCCCCAGGTCTTCTTCTGGATCGGGAAGAATTCTAATGAGGAGGAGAAGAAGGCCGCGGCCACCACCGTGCAGGAGTACCTCAAGACGCACCCCAGTGGCCGAGACCTCGACACCCCCATCATCGTGGTGAAGCAGGGACACGAGCCCCCCACCTTCACGGGCTGGTTCCTGGCTTGGGATCCCTTCAAGTGGAGCGTGAGTGGCCCCAGCCCAGCCCGGTCCTCATAGCTCACCACATCCACCTCAAGGTCGTTGCGAGGATGGGTGGACTCCCCCAGGCCTTTCTGTTCCTTTGGGACGTATGACTTGCTTATTTGTAAAATGGTTGCAGGGAGCTTAGAGCAAAAACTAGGGCTGCAGGAAGGCCATTAAGTCCCCTAGTGAGGGCGAGGGAAGGAAGTTTATTAAAGCAACAACAACAAGAAGTTTAACTGGTTGGGGTGGCACATACTACCTGTAATCCCAGCACCCTGGGAGGCTGAGACAGGAGGACTGCAAGTTCAGTCCAGCCTGGGCAATTTGGTTACTTAGCAAGATATTCTCTCAAAATGAAAAAAAAAAAAAAATTGAAAATGTGGCTCAGTGCAAAGATCATGGGTTCAATCCTCAGTACTGCAAAAAATAAAACAAAACCAGGCTAACTGTGGTGCCTGGTTTGTGTGCTATATTTAGAGTCAAACTGTTTATATGATAGGTAAAAGTCATACATATTAAAAGTAAAAGCCATATTTTTTAATTAAGTAGAATTCAGCTGGGCATGGTGGCATATGCTGTAATCCCAGTACTCTAGAAGCAGAGGCAAGAAGATGGAGATTTTGAGGTCAGCCAAGGTAGCATAGCACATTTGAGGCCAATCTGGGCTACACAGTGAGACCTTGTCTCAAAAAAAAAAAAAAAAAAAAGGAAGAAAAAAGAAAAAAAAAGTCAGTCCCTTTGTTAGTCACAATTTTTTTCCAGTACCAAGGAGTGAATCCAGGGCCTTTGGGCTGAGCTATATATGTAGCCCTTTTTTATTTTTTTATTTTGAGGCTGTCTTGCCAAGTCACTAAGTTGGCCAGGCTGAGCTCCAACTTGTATGATCCTCCTGCCTCAGCCTCCTGGACTGCTGCTCATCACTATTTAAGTGCTCAATAGCCCACTGTGGCAGGTGGCTGCCATGTTGGAAAACGCAGGTAGAGAACATTCCCATCACCTCAGAAACTTCTCCAAGGCTCTGCTGACAGCAAACACACAGCTTCTAAAGGACAGACAAAGCCAATGTGGTGGCAAACACCTGTCATCCCAGTCCTCGGGGCAGCGTTGGGGTCTCCCTGACATCAGGCCTCATGAGTGTGTGAACGAAGGAATGAACTAACGGAGAAGTTAGTGCAGACTCAGGGTGACGGAGGGGCTGCCCGGAGCGGGGCAGTGAGGTGGCTCCGAGAAGCTCTGGTGTTGGGTTTTGCTGCTTTGACATTTGCTGGGATCCATCCTCAAGACTAAACTCAGCCCACAGGCTATGCAGGTCTCTGAACACATGCACACGCACACACACACACCACACGCACGCGCGCACACACACACACATACACACGCACCGTTTTTGAGGACAGGGAGCTCTCTGTGTCCCTAAACTCATGTGTCATGTAATTTAGAGTCCCCTGAGCCCCCAGCCAGGGCTTTCCTCCACCTGGTCCCCCCCCCACCACCCTTCCTGCCAACTGGGCTTGCATTTTGCTGGGTGCCAGGTCCTGGAGGTGGGCTGCGAGGGGGCCCCCTTCAGCTCCTTGCCCTCCTCTGGAGCAGGGCGCCCCTCCTGTGCCCCAGGGCCGCTGAGCGCCCTGCAGCCTGGGCAATGCAGGAGATTCTCAGCACTGCCCAGGGCTGCTTACATGGCCTCCTCGGGGTGAAAAGGTCTCACTCCTCTCTGTCCATGGATGGCAGAGCCAGGACAGATAGCATCTTTGCTTGGGGCTCCTCGGGCCATCCCCATGTCTAACCTTCTCAGAGGCCTCCTCGAATCTTGGCTTGAGGCTTGCTCTTCCCCCTTCAACATCCAGAGCTAGGCCCTTGGGCTCTTGAAGGAAAATAGCCTTCTGTCTCCTCTGCCGGGATCTGGGTCTGATCTGCTGCTTACTTTACACACAGAATTCCAAATCCTATGAGGACCTGAAGATGGAGCTTGGAAACTCTGAGGACTGGAGCCAGATCGCTGCCGTGAGTACCGGGCAGGGTGCGCCCCGAGTGGCTGGGGAGCAACGGGAGCCAAGGATGTTCCGTGGAAGATGCCAGTGTCCTGGCTTCCTTTCTCTCTCCTCCCGCTTCTTCCAGAAGGAGGTTCTTGCTGTTTAACTCCAAAACTCTAGCAGTTTTCTCTCTCTGTTTCCTAGTGAAATACTTTCCAGTTATTTTTCACCATGCTGGAGATCAAACTTAGGCCCTGATCTATGCTAGGCAAGTGCTGTACTGCTGAGCTACAGCCCCTGGCCTGGTTTCTGATTTTTATTATGCAGAGGTATCTGGATGACGGGGCGGCATATTAAAATGCAGGTGTCAAGACCCCCAAGTGTGCTGGTTCATAGAGTTTGGTTCTACATCCAGGAATCTGTGTATTTTAAATAAAGGACCCAGCAACTCAGTGACTTAGCAAGAATCTGTCTCAAAATAATAAGAAAAAGGACAGGATGTAGCTTGGTGTGAAGGCCCTGGGTTCAATCCCCAGTGTCGCCTGAGGACTGCATTTTGAGAACTAGTGACGTCTCTCCATGCCCTTGCTCTTGAGATCCCTTCTCCCAGGAGAGTAAATATACCTCCTCTGATCTTTCCATTAGTTACCAGAAGCATATTGAGCCCATAGGCCTGGGGTATGGGAAGACGAAATCTGAGCGTTTCCTTCTAGAAGTTCATGGGCTCACAGGGGAAACAAGACAGAGGCAACCATGCAGAACAGCCTCAAGGGCCTGAAAACAATGTCTCGGGCACATGGGGCCGTCGACACTCACAAGCCCCGCGTGCAGAGGCTGAGAACCCCACCGTGCTCACCAAACCTTTCTTGATGAATAGCACGGGCTGGAAAGGACAGATGGGACAAGGCTGGTGTGAATGTGTGATGACCATATTGTAGCAGATAAAGAGAGAGGGTCATAAATACCAGGACAGATCTCAAACTGTGGAGGGAGTGTGAAGAAGTTAACAAGTCGTTGGATGAAATAGTCACCCAACTGACACTTTGGTCAGGTACAAAACCACTAAGCTGGTAACTGCAAGGGCCAATCCAGGTGATGTGTTCTTAAGAGGAGAGAGAGAGAGAGAGAGAGGGAGAATGTGTACGTGTGTGTGTGGCAGGGTGGGCCAGGCCCTGGAAGTCTTTCTGAAGGTGGTGCCCTAACCAGTGGCTTCCTTTCCTCCCCTAGGAGATCACAAACCCCAAAATGGATGTGTTCACTGTCCACACCAACCTCACTTCTGGGCCTCTTCCCATCTTCCCCCTGGAGCAGCTAGTGAACAAGCCGGTGGAGGAGCTCCCCGAGGGCGTGGACCCCAGCAGGAAGGAGGTGGGTGTGGCCCTCCCCAACAGCACCCCAACAGCACCTGAGGGCACTGGGTGCCAGGGCCACCCTGGTGAACCTGACAGACCTGTCCCCCCTACTTTCCTGCCAGCTTGTATCCTTGGGGGACAGAGATCAGAGAAGCCTGAAATACACTGATCATTTCAGTGCTAAGTGTCACCAAGGTAAAGTCTAGGGGCCAGGGAGAGTATTACAAAAAGGAGCTTGATTTAGTCAGAAATTTCCTTCTGAAATGTGAATAGGAATAATTGATTGATTGATAGATAATTTTATTTTTTTTGCGGCACCAGGGATTGAACTCACAACCTCACACTTGCCAGACAAGCACTCAAACCATTGAGCTAAACTCCCAAACTCCCAGCCCTAGTTTTTTTTGAAGCAGGGTCGCACTGTGTAGCTCAGGCCGGCCGTGCACTCGAGTTGTAGCCCAAGCTGGCCTCGAACTCACAATGCTCCTCCTACCTCAGCCTCCCGTGTGCTGGGATTAAAGGTGTGTGCCACCACGCCTGGCGATAGATTATTTTAGACATAGTCTTATCAAGTATTCCAAGATGGCCTGGGCTTGAATTTGGGATGCTCTTGCCTCAGGATTATATACATGCATCAGTACATCCAGTTGAGACTTACATTTCTTTTCTTTTTTTTTTTTTAGTACCAGGGATGGAACTCACAACCTCGCACTTGCCAGGCGAGGCAGGCGCTTATACCACTGAGCTAAATCCCTGGCCCTGAGGTTTACATTTGTAAAAGAGGCTTTAAACCAGGGAGCAGTACTCCAGGAGGCCAAGGCAGGAGGATAGCAAGCTTGCAATCAGCCTGGGCAACTTAACAACTTTGTAAGACTTTGTTGCAAAATAGCACATTTTATAAAAAAAGGGTTTCAGTGTAGCTCACTGTGAAGGCCCTGAGTTCAATCCCCAGTAGAAATAAAGTATCAGTCTGGCTACTCAGTGAAGAATAGACTAGAAGGCAGCAAGAGCAGTCAGGAGAGGCAGTAGGACAGCGGGTCCCTGTCATGCGGTGTGGCAGCTCTGTCCTTTGAGGCACCCAGGACTCATTCAGACTGAGGAGCATGTTTGGGGGGGTCAGCAGTTCCGAGAACCTGGGGCAGAGATGGAGCCCAAGACTCCCCACATGGTTCAATTGGTATGGGCAGTTCAGGGGCAGGTCTGGTGGGAGAAGTACAGCAGAAAGAGCTTGTCAGAATCTCTTGGCCTGCCTGCTCTGCCCTCCTCCTCCTGGTCTTGGTCCTCTACCTGCTTCTCCTTTCCCTCCTCCCTCACCCTTCCTCCCCACCTTCTCACTTGGGATTGAACCCAGGCCCCCATGCATGCTGGGCAATGTGCTAGGCAGTGCTCTATCACTGCTTGGAGGACACTGTCCTGTGGGTCTCTCTCTCTCTCTCTCTGTCTCTCTTGGTATCAGGAATCAAACCCAGGACCTTGCACTTGCCAGGCAGGCACTGTGCTGCTGAGCTATATCCCCGGCCCCTCCTGTGTTCTCTCTTGGATTCTCCCATCTGGCCAGTGGCTGGGAGCCTAGGAGGCACCCGTGTACATCAGCACGTTCCCAGTACAAGTGACACCTAGCCCTGGTCCTGCTACATGGAGTGCTCTAATTCATGAAAGCTGTTACTGCCTGTTCTCCATCCAAAACAAGCAGGCCCAGCTAGAGGGGAAGTGGTTCGTGTGATGTTAACTAGCTAGCTGGAAGGTCAGAGCAAGAATCAGGTCTCCTAGTCAGTCATGGGGATGCATGCCTTTAATGCAGCATTCAGGAAGCAGAGGCAGGAGGATCACCACAAGTTTGAGGCAAGTCTGGGTGACATGGTGAGTTCAAGGCCAGCCTAGGATACATAGTGAGACCCTGTCTCAAAAACCATGTTGACGACAAGAACCAGAAGAAAAATTCAGGTTTTCTGAGTGCCACTTTTACCATCATGTTACGTGCCAGAAAATGACCTATGTACCGTATTTCTAAAGGAAAGGGCAGCCAATGTTAAAGATAGCCCACCATGCTAGAAGCAGTTGAAGAAACAGTTTCCCAGTTGAGGGAGCCTCAGATTTTAAAATCAGTTACCTGTAGGTGATTTTTCCTTTTAATCCTGGAAGTAGTATGTTTCCTTGTGAAAGAGCTGAGAGTTCATTATCTAGCGTGGAAGGGAGGAAAGGTTTTCCGACCTCTCTGGCTGTTCCAAACTCACAAAGCGACCAGTGACAGGAGTGGGGTGGTAGCCCTGGCTGCAGGCTGTAAACAGCACAATCTAAGGGTTGAGCCCCAGTGATAAACCTCAGGGAGGCGGATATGGGCGAGGCCGATAGCACCATGACCCAGGGAAGACACGAGTCCACTGGGATGGGGAGTCCTTGCTATCTAGCTTGGAGGCTCAGAGTCCAGGAGTCCGGGCAGAGCCAGGCTGAGCCAGGGAGGGCACTGTGCAGCCACTTGCAGGGACCCAGGACACAGCAGTCACGGCTGTGAGGAATCCACTGATGGCCAAAGTGATTTTGTTTACTCTCTCCTTCCAAAACAAGGTCTGCACCTGCTGGGGGAGGGGAGGGCTCCCAGTATACAACTCTCAGGAATCTCCAGGAGAGAATGCCCAAGGGAGGGAGGCGAAGCTAATGACAGGCTAGGGAACTGGGGCATCAGACCCACCTGAGCTCAAAACCTATCCACAGTGTTTATGAAGGAGCAGTGCAATGCAGGGCTCTCTGGGAGTCGGTAAATGTCCCCTAGGGCAACTCTACTTCAGTGGAGCTGCTCAAGATTTCAGGGAAGCTCACCGTGCTCATCCCTGCCACTTCTACATCTCCATGCCTGGGGGAGCGGAGCTGAAGGCCGAGAGATGCTGTTTTATAGTTACTTTACTTTGGGCCCTTGTTTGGGTGTACCCGGAGGGTAGTTAGTTGCCTCAACCAGCATTACAACAGTAAGACCTTAGAGCTGGTGACAAAGATGGTTTCAGTCAATTCTCTGTCTTATGGCCGAGATACAATACCTGACACCCACAGCTGAAAGGAGGAAAGGCTCATGGTTTTGAGGAATTCAGTCCATGGCTGGCTGCCTCCAAGGCAGGAGCATCATGGCAGGAGGGAGTGGTGAAACAAAGCTGCTCAGTCCATGGTGGCTTGGAGGTAGGTGGGAACAGTGCCAGAGAGGAATGAAGGAGGGATTGAAGATAGGTCACACCTTCCATGACCCACCGACACACCCAGGATCATGCTTTGCTAATCTGCTAGGCATTTCTTAAACCAATGTGGTTAGCATATCAGGGTGAACAGTTACAATACCAAAGGCCTGGACAGGTAGTGACTGTGAGCTAAGAGTACAAGGGTAAAATCGTGCAGTCTAATCTTCTGATCATTCACAAGATGAAAGGACTTGGCACAAATCGTTCACCCAAATATTTTGTTGTCTACCCAACATAGCAAAGGAAATTTGACTCTCAATTTGTTCTTCAGCCTTCCTGGCTTCTCCTTTTAGAATCTGTCCCCTGGCTTGGGTCTTCCTTCTGCAGCTACCCTCCCACCATCTAAGCAAAACCACCACAGGTCCCGGAGGGAAGAGGACAAGAGCCCCTCACACTGTGCCTGAAACCAGTCAAAGCAGGAGTCAGGGTGGTGCAGAGGAGCCTGTGCTGGAATGAAATGACCTTGACATTCCTAAGCATCGGCTTCAGCATCTGGAAACAGCACAGTTGGCCCTTCGTGTGTGTGGGGGGATTGGTGCTGGGACACCCCAGGATATCACAGAATGCTCGAGTCCTATCTAAAAAGGGACAGTACTTCCATAGAATCTATACTTGTCCTCCTGTATACTTTGTTTTGAGACAGCGTCTCACTGTGTAATAAGAGCCAGTCTTAAACTTGCTATACAGCTCAGGTTGGCCTTGAAGAGTGTGATCCTCCTGAGTGCTATTACAGGCACTTGTCACCTGCATACTTTAGCTAACTACAAATGCCTAAATCAATATAAATGCTGTGTAAGTAGTTGTTATATTATTTAGGGAATTCTATAAGAAAAAATTTATTCATGTTCAGTACAAATTTCTACCCTAATATTTTCAATCTAGTTGGTTTAATCCATGGACACAGAACCCACCAATAGGGAAGTGACTGTATTTGGATCTCCAGTCTTTGGATCGTTGCTTGCTCTGTCCATTAGGACCATCAGGATTCTCTCCCTTGCAGTCGGTCTGCTAACTCATCCAAAACTAAAGAGCCACATGTCCTGTGGCAGCCTAGTCTGGGGCTCATCTGCTTGCTTTGTGGGCCAGGTTATGACTTATGAAGGTAGATGAACCAGATTCATTCCACCATAGTTTTTCTATGTATTTTCATCCTCATAAAAGATATAAATTGGCCTTTATGAAATTTGTCCCATTTTATGGAGAAGATAACTAAGGCCTAAAGAGCAGCAACTCCTTAAGCGAAGTCAAAAGTCCTAATTCTTATTTGTAGAGTAACATGAATTTGACCCTGGTAGAAAGAAAAGCAGCCCTGTTTATGCCTCTGTCCTTGCATGGAACCCCCAAATGCCGCTGCTCTCGTTCCCAGCTCTTTCCTGGCTCTCACGGCGTTGTTTGCTTTTGTTCTTCATTTGATTGAGTCTCTGCCACGCCTGTGTGACTCAGCCCACCAGACCTGGGAGGACTGTGACCTTTGTCTCCTGCCACTTTCCTCTCCCTAGGAGCACCTGTCTGTTGAAGACTTTACCAAGGCTTTGGGAATGACTCCAGCTGCCTTCTCCGCCCTGCCTCGATGGAAGCAACAAAACCTCAAGAAAGAAAAGGGACTATTTTAAGAAGCAAGAGTAGTTGTGGTTGTAAAGCAGCACCCTACCCTGCTTCCGAGGTTTTGTTATTACTGGTTTTAGTCCTATGCCAACCGAAGAGAACATTCCCAGCTGCCCCTCAGGAGGCAGCGTGTGGCAATGCCACTTCTGTTTAGTAATCTACCCACTCCAGAAAAATGCCACCTCCCCAAGGAGCCTGTGACCTGGAGGGGGCTGGGTTCCTCACCTCCTGGACCACTGCATCATTTGTGACCATCTTGTTCTAGAGCTTTCCCTCCTTAGAAGGGCAGCCCAGCACGCCCACACCAGAGTTCCAAGGCACTTCCTTCATCTACAGCAGGTGGGCAGAAGCGCTGCGCGGTCTTCCAGCTATCCCACGGTGCCGGCCGCTGCCTTTCACACGTGCTTTCCTCATTACCTTACTCAGGTGCTTAAGTTAAAGATGGCCCATTCTTTGGAGAGTTGAATGGCCTGGGTTACCTTCCTGGGTCACATGGTACTCACTAAGCAGTACTTAGTGAGAACAGCACATGCACTGGTCCTAGGCCTGAGGCCTAAAGCAAAGCATGAAATGCAGTGCTAATGGTTTCTCAGCCCCTGCCCCACCCTAACATGGCAGAGGCCATGTTACCCAGAAGCCTCTGTGAAACTTCCCATGCTCCTCAGGAGAAAACCATAGGAACTGAGGGTGATGGCCTCACACCAGGCGCAGCACAGGAGCCCGGGCAGGCGGCTGTCAATGGCGGCACCCACAGCTTCACACTGGTGTTGAAGGTGTCTGCACCACGAGTGTGTCCTTGCTAGAAGTAACAGTCAGACCAATGGCAGGTTAATAAAGGCTTTAATTTCACACCAAAAAACTCTGTATAATTTAAAAAGGAAACAAAAGGAAAAACCTTGAAGGATCCAGAGGAACAGTTCTGCTAAAACACAGATAAAAGTGCCGCTCCATACAAAACAACAGCAAAAATCAGGATTAAAAAGTCACTATAAACACAAAGGAAAAAAAACGAAACAAAAACAAAAAAACACCTCACAAACGATGTGGCCAAAGCTGCTAACAACCACGGGAGTGGCTCATGAGGCCAGTGCAGGAACCTCACTTCTGCTTTTCTCTCCCAAAGAAGCAGACAGAAACCAAGGCGAGGCCAGGAAGCTGAGGTGGAGGAGGCTCTCGGAGGGAGGGGAACCTGGGGACTGGAGGTTTGCACAGCCATGCATAGTCTCCCTTTGTGCTATTTCTGAAACAGACCACTTTGTCTGACTACTCTTCGTTCTGACCTGACCCCCATTTTTATGCCGGTGGGTGCACCACAGTCCATTTTGGCTGACTATTCTTCGTTCTTGAATCCTGACCCCCATTTTTATGCTGGTGGGTGCACCTATACTTTGAACCTCTGTACTTAGTCTAATGTCACTAAAATCAAATGCCTTTTTTTGGAGACAGTGTCTTGCTATGTGGTTCAGGCTGGCCTGGCACTCACTAAGTAGTGGATGTTGGCCTCGAACTTATAGCGAGCCTCGTATCTTATCCTCCCAGGTGTGCACTACCACACCTGGCCACTAAATGCTTATTCATACTGGCATACTTTTACTCAAAATTTCAAAACCTCAGACACATTGCATACATGGAAAAGAAACAATTCACTAATTGTGTATAAATACAATGAAAGAGACTGCCTGAAATCAAAGCATGCCATAAAGGAATCAATGATTGTGGTGAAACACAGCAAAATAATTCTGTCACAAAACTCTCAAGGCTTAACAAACTATAGTTTTCCAATAAAATATATTTTTTCAGATGTTACTAAGACGTATCAATAGAGACAAAAGAATCTTAAAGCAATGCATCAGATACAGGGTAGAAATCTGTTAATTTCCGTACACACTTGCAAGAGACAGTTACGGGATGTAAAGCAAGATGGGGAAGAAAATCCATGTCCATCTTATCAGGACACTTAGGAGACATCCACGTGTTCCCCAGATTTAAAGCAAAAATCCACCTCCAGAGTCAATGAAATCAAACAGGAAGAAAAAGTTGGATAACCAAGGTCCTCAGCTGTAGGCATTTTCAGAGGACAGGAGGGAGGGTAACATTGTATTTGTTTGATTATACCCTCTTCAGGAGATCACAAATCTTTTTTTTTCCCTCTTTAACTGCAATATGGAAGAATAAACTTACAGATTTTTGTTTTTGCACAGGTTCTAAATCAAAAAGCTGAGATGATTTTGTACTTGATCAAGGAGAAAGATATGTGTAGTTTAATATGTGCACCTGGAATTAATGAACTGATTTGTAGTATAACTGCATATTTTCTAAAATGTAAACACATTTACATTTGTTATATTTGCTGCTGAGCTATTTAAATTAGGCCCTGAATTAACAGAGCACAGCAAGTAAACAGTTTTGGAATCAAAAATATAAATAGATCAACTCGTGGATTTGCTTATTTTATTCTCTAAGTAAAACTTGAGTATGTACGCACATATAAATTTATCTCTACAAAAGTTAGCTTCTCACAGGCCTACAGTCTTTGCTATTAAAATGGCGACATCTGTCTACATGCAACTTTCTGACTCTCCATAATATTGGGGGACAGAAATCAACAAGTTTAAATTTTAATTTATTTTTTTCTTCCAAAAATTTCAACTAAGATCAAAAGGTTGTGTCCCAAACTAATTGCTATCACATTCCAACTCAAAGTCATTTAAAGTAATGTACCACATATTTGGTATGTTCAATAGGTTCATTACTGTGCAGACTTCCTGGAACTATAGTACTACTCTGTTCTCATCTAATTTGTCCCCTCCTGGCCCCAACCTGCTAACTGACCCAAGCCCCAGCTATAGGCAAACTGATCACACTGTGCAAAAAAATAATATATTATCTATTTATAATTTAAAAATATATACAGTCAGCTCAAAAAAGAAAAAACCCCCGCCCCTGCACAAAACCCAACCCCTATCAATACAGTCTAGCTGAAATCTCCATTTACAGTAAAGTGAGTAAGTTAAAGGAGGGAAGGGAGAAGGGAAGGAAAGGGAAGATTCACAAGGCCACCACAAAGGAGAGTAAAATTCAAGTCCCAAATTTGCAAGGAGGAGCACTGAGGTAACTCATATATCCTAGTAACCTATTTTCAGTAAGTCCTGCCCAAACCAAATCCGCTTTCTATGCCAAGTGCCATTCTAAGCTATATGCACACATGTGAGCTACGAAAGCAACCCCACCCAGCTGCTCGAGAGACCATCTCACCTTACGGTGTTATTTTGCTTTTCTCTGTCTTAATACAAACTTCACTTCATATTGTTCCCCATCATTTTTAACAGCTCAGAGCTCTCAAATGCAGAGACAGGGGATAGAGTAACTGAAGAATCTAATCACCACTGCACTTATTTATGAGAAAAGTGGTTATCTGAAGACAAGGCTCCTGGTAGAAAACAAAAATTTTAAAAACTTATAAAAAAATATAAAACAAATATTTCCCTTTGCTCTAAACTACTTTGCATAACCACCACTGCACCATTCTGCAACACTCACCACGGTAATGTGTGCTGGTAGATGGCAGGAGGCAAAGCATTTATCAGTAGTTAAGCCAAAGTGCTGAGGCCTTTACAATCCAAAGATCCAAACCTTAAGGTGACCTTGTCAGAACACAGCCAAGTTTCCAGAGGGGGCTGGTGCGCTTGGAAGGCGATCTGCCAGGAAACACGCTGTATCTTTTGTGATGAATCTCAACATGTTCTCTCCCTCTAAAAACCTGATGTGTTTTGTCCCTATCTTACTGCCTATAAAAAAAGCAAGAAAAAACAAAAGAAAATGAAGGTTTCATCTTGCTATACATAACTCTGTGTGATCCCGAACCCTGGGCTCACAGAAGTCCACCCTCACGCCCACCCTTCCCTGGGCTGGCCAATCTGCCGAGCCGAGCGGGGCGTTTCGGCCCGGGGATTAAGGCAGCACTCGATCCTGCATACCCACTCAGCCTCAACTCACAGCACCTAGAAAGAAAACGGTATCATGCACCTTTGTATTTGTTAGTTCTTGGTATTACCCAAACCAGTCACATTTTAATTCTCACCCTGTTTTAAGGGTACATCCAGACAGTAAATAATTAAATGCTCAAGTTTTTTTCCTACAGCTCATGTACTTCATTTCACATGCGCGGCAGGGTTTTGGCTTTAGTGGTCCAGGGTTGGAGCTGTAACACAGCAACATACCTCCTGACCTCTCTGCCGGGCAGGCAGAGCCACCAGCATTTCTCCTTCTCCCTAAGCGTCCCACCTGGGGAGCCCCAGCTGGAGCAGTATTCTCTCTCTACCTATTAACAGTTTGGGCTACTACACATTAGGGTTATGCCTGCTCCACGATATAGAATGATACAGAAGAAAATAAAAGGTTCTAACTTCACCATCACAATAATATAGATGAACACGATGAACAAAATGTGTGAAGGAATCTCTTCAGAGAAAAACGTGAGGTGTACAATGAATACCAAAGATAGGACTGTATCACATTCCAAAGCACCAACAATCCATTTCTTGGGAATTGCATGTAAACAACATAGGCATGACAGATTTGTGAAACTTAATAAAAGCTCATCAGGTAACAGAAATACCTCTTGCAAGGAGGACAAACTGTCCTTAGTGTAACATGGATGGCTGGCTTTCCAGTGAATTTTACTCGTAAGAAACACAAAGGACAGATTTAAATGAAGCTATTCAAGGAACATAAAAAACAAATAGCCAACTGATTTCTGTATCTTAACACACTTTTTAGGTGAAAGGACCGACACTTTTATTTCTTCTCCAAACTTCCTTGCTGTTGAATTTTTCTTTTCTTTTGGTTTTTTTGAGACAGGATCTCGCAATGTAGTTCAGGCTGGCCTTGAACTCACTATGTAGCCCAGGCTGGTCTCAAAATCACAGCGATCCTCCTGCCTCAGCCTCCCGAGTGCCAGGATTACAGTTGTGCGTCGCCATGCCCAGCTTGCAGTTAATTTTGTGCAGGCATACTCCTGTAGTTCACCCCAACTCCTTAAGGCTTCATTCATCCTGTGTGTATATGTACATACATATATATATATTCACAACATGTACTCCTAAGACAAAACGAAGTACCACTGTTGTAGGAGAAGAGGATAATCAGCTACAGATGAGACCAAGGTGCCCATAAAATAGCATGGAGTATTCCATATAACTGCAATTCTGTTTTTTGGTTTGGCCCTGAGCTGTTTGTTTGTTGCTCCCGCATCAAGCAGAATTCCAAATTCCCTTGGGCAGAGGAAAGGTGACATCGGTGGCAGTGAGAGAAAATGCAGTGCACACTGCCAGCCCAGGAGACTTCCTCACGAGGTCGGACGGGCAGTCTTCCCTGCTTCCATGCTAAGTGCCTGAGAGTTCTTTTCTGTTTCTAGCAGCTCATCAAAGATCTCCCTTAAAATAAAATAAAAAATACAACAGGAAGGTCAGTCAACAGAACCAAAGCACAGACAAGAGAGAAAAACAACAGGAAAGGGATACTGATAAAGTCCACACAATCCCAGTTGGTGCCTACATTTTACTAAATAAGTACCTCATTTAGTCCATCACCATTTTAAACCTCTGGATAGTAATTTTTGAGAATGAGGTGAACTGGAAATAAAAATGCTATACAGTCAGGCATGGTGATACACGCCTGTTATCCCAGTACTCGGGATGCTGAGGCAGGATTGCTGTGAGTTCAAGGTCAACCTGGGCTAAATAAGTGAGTTCAAGGCTAGCTTGTATTACATAGCAAACACCCTGTCTCAGAAAAAAAAAAAATGCTATGTAGTTCCCATTCCTATCAGTGAGATCTTCTAGCTGATAGAACTAGAAGGTGAAGGTCAAACTGGGTGTGGTGACACGTGCCTGTAATCTCAACACATGGGAGGTTGAGGGCTGAGGCAGGAGGATCACCAGGAGCTCAAGGCCAGCCTGGGCTACAAAATGGGTTTAAAACCAGCCTGAACTACATGGCAAGAATCTGTCTCAAAAATAAAACAAACAAAAAAGTAGAAGGCCATAAAAGTTTATGATACAGCATCTTTTATCACAAAACAGTATTAAGTTCTGCACCTACATAATATTGTGCAACGAACAGGTTTCTTTTTGTTTATTCAATGAACAGTTAATGCTGAGTTAAGAAAGAAAATCTTCTAGACTTACAAGGAAATATCAAACAATAGAAGCAAAAACAATAAAAACCAAAAATTGTCAACCAATCAAGTAATGTGGGAACATTTTATTCTCGAAGAAGAATTTAGGTAACTGTTAGTTTCTTACTTGTGCATATAAAAGAAGATGTAACCGCTCCGATCTCGATCAGTCTGCACCGCAGTCTCTTGGATTTTAGATACTTCCAGGTCATTGTAAGTAAACCACGCCTGCTTCTTAATGTCATACACGTCACTAATGTAATGACCTGCAATAAGCATTACAAATCTGTTAACACGACTCACATTGGGAGTGACTGAGGAAAACCTTTTAGGTTTTTCTTGATGCATTCAGTTTCTACCTCACAAAACGAGGCGAAGAATACACAAGAGGGGCGAATGACGATGTCCACTTACCTGAAGAAGAGGTGCTGCCAATGTGACTGACGACACTGATGAGCCGATAGGAATGAGGGAGAGTCCCTGTCTGCAACACAGAAGTGGGTATGACTCCTCATTTGAATACAAAGAAAACAATGGATTTGAATTTATTATCAAAGCTGATGCAGCTAAGCCTCAGTGCAAGATTTATTCATTTATTTAGAGCAAAATAGGGTAACGTTTATTGAGGGGTACAAGAGAAAAAGTAGAAGAAACAAAGGGAGAGGGAAAGAATTAAAAATAGAGAAGATATGTCCTGCATACAGGACAGGCTGCTGGTTTAGTCAGACTCAAAAATGAAATGCGGTTGTCACAGAGTTTGGTTCAAGAATTCACTTCCAACTAAAAATTTATCCTAATGAAATAATGAAAAAGAAGAACCAAATTATTCATACAGCATTATGTATAATAATGAAAAACCGGGACTAACAATATATCCAGTAACAGTTGATGGGCTGATGGTATATTCGTGCAATCAGTATTATTCAGTTAAAACAAAATAATAAAAAATTACTCTGCCAGACATGGTGGGTCATGCCTGTAATCTCAGAACATGGGAGGCTGAGGCAGGAGAATCACTATGAGTTTGAGGCCAACCTGAACTACACACTGAAACCCTGTCTCAAAATCACTATGAGTTTGAGGCCAACCTGAACTACACACTGAAACCCTGTCTCAAAAAACCAAAAAATAAAAAATTCCTGCCTTGTGGTGGCTTATGTCTATAATCCTGGCACTTGGGAAGCTGAGGCAGGAGTATTGCCCATGAGTTTGAGGCCAGCCTGGGCTACAAAGTGAGTTCAAGGCAGGCCTGAACTGTATAGCGAAAACCTGTCTCAAAAAGACCAAAAAAAAAAAAAAAGCTATGTTGACATTTAGGTATTGGACAACAAAATGAAAACAGTTGTGAATGCTCACATTTTATATATTTCCAATGTTATTAAATATTGCTAGACCAGGCGTGGTGGCGCACGCCTTTAATCCCAGCACTCGGGAGGCTGCGGTAGGAGGAGCGTTGTGAGTTCGAGGCCTGCTTGGGCTACAACGTGAGCACAAGGCTGGCCTGAACTACATAGTGCGACCCTGCCTCAAAACACTAGGGCCGGGAGTTTGGCTCAGCGGCTTAAGCGTCTGCCTGGTAGGCACGAGGTTGTGAGTTCGATCCCCGGTGCCACAAAAAACAAAACAAAAACAAACACACACACACATACACACACACACATATATGTACATATAGCTAGTAAAAATGAAAACTGATATTCATACACTGCAGGCAGTCCTGGAAGATAAAAAATTTGTGAAGTAATATAGCTATATGTAAATCAAATTGTTCAAATGTTCATCAGTTTTGATGCAGTAAATTACTTCTGGAAATTTAAGAAAATCTAAAATATAGAAAATACATTATTATGAAAAATTGGAAATTTAAAATACTCAATGTTGGTTAAAAATAAACAAGTACATTCCTATGAGTACAGAGTGTAACCAACAAGCAGGATAAAGACTTCAAGTTACTAGGACATTTTTAAGTGTACATGGAGTTGGGAACAACAAAAAATACACGTCAAAATGCTAGCAACAGCTGTGTCACCACACCTGGCCTAGGATAGTGGGACTCTGAAGCCAGATGTGGTGGTGCTCGCCTGTAATCCCAGCACCTGAGAGGCTGAAGCAGGAGAAGGACTGCTGTGAGTTCAAAGCCAGCCTGGACTGTACAGTGAGACCCTGTCTCAAAAAACCACCACCACGGGGCTGGGCATGGTAGCACATGCCTGTAATCCCAGCACTGGGGAAGCTGATACAACAGGATTTCTGTGATTTTGAGGCCAGTCTGGGCTACAAAGTAAGTTGAAGGTCAGCCTGAACTGTATAGTGAAACCCTGTCCCAAACAGACAAAAAAAAAAAAAACCACCAAAAAAACCCCCAACAACAACAAACCCAACCCCCCCACCCCACACATGCATGCGCGCGCATGCACAGAAAAAACAAGGCAAGTAAGCAAGCAGGAAAAAGGCAATTAAGAGAAGGGTAAAAAAAGGACCAATCTGTTCTCATCACATAGAAACAGTTTTCACTATTTAATTATACAGAGCATACAGTTAGTTGGTGGAACTAAAAGTAATTTAACATGCATTGTCTTTACTCATCTGCATACTCAGGGTCTTATCTAGCATGAATATTTCTCCACATTTCTATTTTGATCTGAATCTCACAGGTTGAAAATGAAAAGTAAAGGAGAAGAGATAATGAAGACCACTTGACGGCTGCTCAGAGGGCAGAAATGAACCTGTGGTGGACACCAGCCTGGCTCTTCCCGGGTACGGAGCAGAAGGACACTGATGAGCTGACCAGTTCTGCTCAGGGATGAAGCATTACCTCTGCATTTCTTTTCAGTTCCTCAGCTTCGGCTTCTGTGTATTCCATATCGAAAATGTCCTCATTTCCAGAATCCTCATCTGAGCCTAACGCATCCAGAAAAGAGTTGTTAAACTCTGAAAAAAGAACGGCAAAGTTTTGTAAGAGATGTGAGTAGGAAGATAAAGTAGCTTGAGGTACACATTTGAGCACCCTAAGAAAACATGAAACAACATCACAGTTCAAATCACTCAGTTCACTCTAGGGAATAACTGTAGATATGGAGTAAGCTAAAACACAGTTTCCTTTCCTTTTACATATATTTACATGACAAAGGAGTCTAACTCTCATAAGAAAGGAATAAAACTGGAAAAGAATATGTAATTTAACAGATAATCCTAGTTCACCAAATTCTGAATCATAAAAATAGTACATAAATATGAAGCACTTGGTGAATTCAGGTGGGCACCATCCTGGCCAGCACTATGCCTCTTTCTTAAGCTAACTACTGGATGATGCTTTTCACAAAATACAAGCATACAAGGAATGAGGAAGAAAGAGATAAGGAAATGAGAGATTCACATGAGAGAGAGTCAGAAGGAGTCCTCAGGAGAAGGCAGGAGATCCAGAGTATCTGCACGGACATAGAGGACTATCAGTCCAGACTGAAGCACCGTGATTGCAGACAGCCATCCTGCCACCAGCTCACTACCTTTAACCCTGAAGACAGGCCTGGCCTGGATCCTTAGTTGTGACTGTTTCAACAACATGCCTGTGGGATTCTCAGTCTCTCCTTCATCCCCTGCTGGCTAGGTCAGCCAGGGACCCGCGCCTTACACTACTGAAGGGAGAGCTGGAGAAAGGCCACAGTGGTGTTAGGAACACACAAAGGGAAGCCACAGTCCCATCTCCGTGCCAACGCATCTCTGTGGCACCCACAGGACCTGCCCACATATTAGCTCTGCCAATGCCAGGATCATGTGAACCTAAACGCTGCTCAACACTCACTCACCACTCTGCCCACCAAGTTCCCCAGAGCGAGCTTTGGAAATTCAAGGGAAAACTGAAGCCACATTCTACTCTCCTGGGAGTCCTACCAGTGGTGATACTAGTCATTCAATGAACAGAGAGACTGTTAGGGCTGTTGCACTGGGCCATATCCTTAGCACTTTTTAATTTTATTTTTAATTTAGTCTGGTTCAGTCACTAAGTAGCTCAGGTTGCTCTCAAACCTGTGATCCTCCTGTGTCAAACGCCCAGAATGCTGGGATTACAGATGTGCGCACCACTAGTCCCTGCTCTGTTTGATTATTTTCCAATTATTCAGGGATATGGACACACATACTAAAACCGTAAAAAACAGCAAGCGAATATAGATGTTAAGAATAGTGACTTCCTCTCAGAGGAATAGAGAAGAGACACACAAGCCGGGCATGGTGGCGCACGCCTTTAATTCCAGCACTTGGGAGGCTGAGGTAGGAGTGTTGTGAGTTCGAGGCCGGCTTGGGCTACAATGCGAGCACAAACCCGGCCTGAGCTACATAGTGCAACCCTGCCCAGGCTAGCCTCAAACTCATGATTCTCCTGCCTCAGCCTCCTCAGTACCAGGATTATAGGTGTGTGCCACCATGCCTGGCTACAGGTAACTTCTGAGGTTCTACTTCTATACCTGGAAGGAGTTTAAATTTTTTACTGTTTAAAAACATTTTATATACTTGCCTATGTGTATTCATTTTACCATTTAAAAATATAATCAAAATAATCTTCATACCTTGAAGACTCAACTCTGTAGCTCTTTTGAGGTCATCATCTTCTTTCTGTTCCCAGGCCTCCTAAAGGGATAAGAACAAAACTAAGGTATTTAAAGAGATATTAGAATATCCGAATAGACTATTTAATGAAAAGGTTATGATACTCCTACCTCAGCCTCCCAGAGTGTTGGGATCACAAGCATGCACCATTATGGGGGCTTGACCTTTCTTTTTTCTTTCTTACTTTGTTTTTGATGCTTGGGATGTCTTTTGTTGTTTTTGAGACAGGGTCTTGCTATGATGTAATATGATGATGATGTAATTTCCTTCCTTATACACATAAAATGCCTGAGCCAGGCAAGGATGGTGGTGCATGCTTATAATCCCAGCCCTCTGGGAGGCTGAGGAAGGAGGATTCAAGTTGGAGCCCAGTCTGAGAAATTTAGCAACATCCTTCCCCCCACCCAATCCCACCAAAAGCACTGGGAATCCAGCTCAGTCGAAAGCCCTACCCCCTAAAAAGCCCCACACCCAGCCTGACACACAGTAAATATAGTAAACTGCTGTTTTCTTTTCCGAGATTTACATCATGTGTCAATTTCCATGGTACAAATATATGTACTTTGAGACAAGTCTCACTATATAGTTTTTAGGTCTGGAATTCACTATGTAGCCCAGGCTGGCCTCGAACTCACCTGATCCTCCTGCCTCAGCCTTCTGAGTGTTATAGGTGTGCGCCACTATACCTGGCTCCACTGTACAAATATTCCCACTGTAGTCAATTTCAAACTACCTATATGACACTGAGTGCAGAACTGGGAAGAGAGATACTCAACGAGATCTTCTGAGCTGATAACGAGCTGCCTCTAGCATACCCCTTATCCTGTCTGTGACAGAAAGAAGAAAATTATTTCTACAAGATAGTATTCATATCTTTCTGTTTTTATTCTCGCCAAAGAAACTAGGTACATAGTAGATGCTTGGTAGCAATTCTAAATGAATGCTAATGATTTACTTTTTTAATATATCTGGGGTTCTCTTAAAAAAACATAGTACCTGTTGAACTTGGGTTTGTAGCTCAAATGGCAGACTGCTTGCCCCTAGTGCTCACGCCTAGCTAAGAGTGTGAATCTAACCCCTGGGTTTGAGCTCCAGAACTAACTAGCTAAATAAATAAAACCAACCTTTAATAGCTCCTGTAAATGCCTCAAACTAGATGACTAATTATAAAAGGGCATAAGAAAATATTGATAATAAAATTTCTCTTTTCTTTGAAGATAATTCACAAATTATGCCTGATTAAAGAAAAATATAATTTTACCTGAGTATATTTTATACTTTAAAATTCTGGTTATTAATAGAATGATGCAGATACACCAAACTAGACACTCATCTTCCTTTTTTCTTTGGTTTTTTGAGACAGGGTCTTGCTATGTAGTTCAGGCTGGCCTTGCACTCATGATGTAGCCCAGGCTGGCTTTGGACTTTTAGTGATCTTCCTATCTCAGCCTCCCAAGTGCTGGTACTGCAGGTGTGCACCACCATGCCTGGCTAGGCTTGTTTTAACTGAGCTAGTTGACGGAAAACAAGATATGTGTCTCTCCTCTATAAAAATGGAGAATACTAAAGTCTTTCTTTTTCTGTACTGTAAGCAACTTTTGCTAGGAAATTAGACCTTGGTCTTTTGTCTCAGGAGTATTTCTAGGAGGCTAAGGATGTAGCTCAAGTGGTACAGCACCTCCAGGTTCAATTCCCAGTATTGGGAGGAAAAAAATCCAGATTAAAGTCAATGGAGAGAAATTCAAATACCCAGATATCACAGTAGAATTTCTGAGGGGCAAAATAATCCAGGTATTAGTATTTTCATTATACCATTGGTATAAAAAAAATTTTAACTTTAATCTGTAAGCATCAAAACTATGCATTCATTCTAGGAAGTCTTGGTAATTTTTTTGCTAATATACTTGGTACAAAACCACTAGCATAAAGATGTAAAACTGTGGGTGGCAGACTTAGCTGAACCTAGCTCAGCAGCAGATTCAGAGTACAACATTGAACAAAAAACAAACCACCAAACACCAAATGAAACAAAAAGTGTAAAACTTTAAGAATAGATTATTACAGAGAAAGCAAATAAATGTGCTAATACCAAAATCTGATAATTCAATTTTAGATACTATCATTTCTGATGACTTTTTATCCTAATAATTCACAGGAAAAGATGGTGGGGAAATGACCAAAGCCAATATACTTCCTTAAAATATGAATAAAATTACAGTGGTATACTAGCTGTGTCTAAAACTTGCAAAAGAAGTCTTCTATGTCCCATTTTGCTTTAGCATGTGATGAACTATAAAGTAGAATATAGTATGAAATGTAACCCAAAGATATTTGGTTGTATTTAGATTTTCAAAACAAGAAAATCCGCAAAAGTACCTGTTTCAAATGCAAAACAAGCTCCAAATAATTTTTGGAGAGTGGATCAATAACTTATTGTGAGTGCCAGGCATACAGCTCAGTGGCACAGCGCCTGCCTGGCAAGCATGAGGTCATGAGTTCAATTTCCAGTACAAAAACAAAACAAGCAAACTAAAAAAACCCTCAAAAACAAAAAAACTTACTGTGTATAAATCATCTAGAGTGATGCCTGACACACAATAAATGCTCAACAAATGTTGTTTGTTGTTATGCTACTTCTTGGGAAAGACAGGTATGGAGAAAGCAGTGCTAGAAAATCTCATACTTGCAGCTGGGCATGGTGGAGTACACCTGTAATTCCAGTACTTGGCAGGCTGAGGGAGGAAAACAGTTATAAGTTTGAGACCAACCTGGGTTACAAAGTGAGCTCGAGGTCAGCCTGAACTGCATGGTGAGGCCCTGTCCCAAGAAGACAAAAAACCAAAAAACAATCAAACAAAAACCAAGTCTCTTACTTGCTCCTGGAGACTCTGGGCTAGTGCTTGTTGAAGCTCTTGTTCTTCCCTTTCACGCTCCATATCATACTGTTGGAGCCAATCAACTTCTCCCTGAGATCCTTCTGGAGTTTTGTTTTCTTTATTCTCATCACAGTCTTTAGTTATCTCAGTAAAACTGGCAGGATCTGAGGAAAGAGAATGTAATATTTTGGAAATTTGTCTCTGATAAACCGAAATTTCAGGACTAGAGTGCCATCTGCTGTTTAGAGTACCTTACGATAGCCCAATCTAAGGGCTGGTACACACAATTTCATCTTACTACATCTACATTGCGTTTTCCCAACCCCAGCACTAACTGACAATTGAGGTGGGTCAGTGCTTTTTCAGGGTGGAGACAGGAATCTGTCCAACTGGAGAACTGTAGAATTTCAGCAGCATCCCTGGTCTCTTCCTCCTAGATGCCATTAGCACTCATCTTCGCCAGTTGTGACAACCAAATACGAAAGACATTGCCACTTGGTCCTCTAAAGGAGGGGTGGGACCAGCTCTTGGTTGAGAGCCACTAATATACAGCAATGGTCTAAAGCACGAACAGATCATTGGGAAAACAAACACCTGTAATATTCAGAGGTCACAGTGTCACATGACCAGGTTCTAGAAGGGGAGCATTGTTAGAGTAAACATAGTATGAATTAGCTAAAATGATTAAACTATTATTGGGATTTTTCTCACTTACTACACTGTATGTCGTAACAGAGTGTTTATTTTCACTTTAATAAATAAACTAACGAGGGCTGGCAATGTACCTCAGTGGTACAACATGTGCTTAGCATGTATGAGGTCTTGGGGTTCAATCCTCAGCACCCCTCAATCTCCCCAAAATCAAACAAGTCTTGTATATATTCTAAATCAAAAGAGCTAAGTAGAAAATAAAAATTGCTATAGAAAGCTATCACAGTACATATGTTTAAAATCATCCAAGGAGGTATAAAAAACACTTCATTTCTTTTTTGTTTTTGTTCCTTCTCAGTCTCTAGGCTACGGCCAGCTGGGATAAAGTAAAAACTCTCACTGGGTTAAGGCAAGTTGCATAAAAAGAATTTAACTAGTCAGTGAGAATTATCTTTATACATTTGTTTTATGAAACTTTTAAAGTTAGTATATATGCTCTTTAAATTGTTCTAATCCTGCATTTTATATGGCTCGGTCGCTCTCGTTCTCTCTCTCTTTAGAGACCGGGTCTCACTAAGCAGCACAGGCTGGCCTTCTTAAACTCATCTACTTGCCTCAGCCTCCTCGAGTGCTGGGATTACAGGCATGGGCCACAACACCCTACCAAACAGATACATTTTTACTGCACAGGTAACTCTGAAGCTTATACCACTTAGGTGTTTTGTTTGTTTGTTTGTTTTTGTTATTTTGTCTTTTTTGAGACAGGGTCTCACTATACAGTTCAGGCTGGCCTTGAGTTCACTTTGTAGCCCAAGCTGGTCTCAAACTTGCAACAATCCTCCTGTGTCTGCCTCCTGAATGCTGTGATTACAGGTGTGCGCCACCAAGCATTTTGGTTTTAGTCAAAACCACAACTAGTTATTCTCAATTGTGCTGAATTGCTGGGTGAATGTTTTATTAGAAGATAAGACAACACTGAATTTACTGGGTGCCAAAGTGTCTCCCCTCTGTTTCTCTGGCATTACTGGGAACCGAAGCCAGGGCTTTCCTCATGCTAGGCAAGTGTTCTATCACTTAGCTACATCCCCAGCCACCTTTTAACAAATTTTTATTTTTTTAAGTTTACTGGTTTTCTTCATTGGATTTTATTAATGTGATGAATTACACTGATATACATATTTATATGTATTTTTTTTTGGTGACAGGAATCAAACTCAGAACCTTATACTTGCCAGGCAGGTGCTATACCACTGAGCTATATCCCTAGTCCCCTAACGAATTTTATTTTAGACAGGTTCTTTAAGTTGCCCAGGCTAGTCTCAAACTTGCAATCCTCCTGCCTCAGTCTCCAGAAAAGCTGGGATGACAGGCTAAAAGTAACATTCTTATACCGAATATATCATTTACCTCTTCCCCAGCTGAACTGAAACCCCTCCTTTTCCTGTCTTTTATTTCAGTGAATGAGATGACTATCCATAATTGTTTGTTTTTTGGCTAAGCCAAAAGCCTGAGGATCATCTTTTCTTTCCTTTTGTTTTTTCTGGTGCTAGGTGATTCAACCTAGGGCCTTCACAGTGAGTTACATCCCCGGTCCTTTTTAATTCTGAGACAGGGTCTTGCTAAGTAGTGCAGACTGGCCCTGAACTTGCTTATGTAGCCCAGACTGGCCTAAACTCAAGGCAATCCTCTTGCCTCAACCTCCTGAGTGCTGGGATTACAGGTGTGTGCCACCATGCCCAGCCTGAAGACAGAATCTTGCTAAATGCTCAGGCTGGACTTGAACTTGTAATCTTTCTGCCTCAGCTTCCCAGAGTACAAGAATTACAGCTGTGTGTCACCACACACAGTTTGGTTTCTAAGGATCACTTCTATTTTTCACACTCATCTACCCTCTCACCTCAGGTAAACCATTATTCCCTAACTAAACCCTGAATCCATCAACTTTTACTTCTAAGTCAAAAACCTTGGCTTATGGGACCATTAACTTTTAGTCTGGACTTTGCAGTAACTTGGTAACAGATCTTACAGAATTACCCTGGTTCTCCTTAATTTTTTTTTTTCCCGTACCAGGCTTGAACTCACCTTGTGCCTGCCTAGCAGGCGCTTAAGCCACTGAGCCAAACTCCCGGCTCTATTTTTTTTGAGGCAGGGTCACACTATGTAGTTCAGGCCGATCACATGCCCAAGCTCACGTTGTAGCCCAAGCTGGTCTTGAATTCACAATGCTCCTCCTACCTCAGCCTCCGGGATTAAAGGCGTACACCACCACACCCAGCTGGTTCTCCTTAATTTACATGCTATATTGCAGCCAGCGTTACCCTTTTTCCCCCCTTCTTCGAATATCAATCTTACTAAAAACACTTGTTTCCTTTAAATACCCAGTAATTTCAATGCTTTTGAAATAAAAGTCAAACTTCTAAATATGGTTTTAGGCCTCATCTTCCTCCCCTTTAGTACCATGTTCCAGTCATGCAAATCATTCTCAACTTTGTAGCCCAGGCTGGTCTCGAACTTGCAATGATTCTTCTACCTCAAGCCTCTCGAGTGCTGGGACTACAGGAGTACGCCACCACACCTGGCTTATTCTTATTTTACTTGCACTATAAAAGAGTTCAAAATTGATGAAGCCCTGACTCTGCAAATGTAGAAAGTAATTTTGTGATATTCTATTATTTTTTACATTTCCAAAATCCCAGGTATGGATTAGTTAGAAGCTATTTGTCACCCTAAGGCTTTGGAACACAATTGTTTTAACATATGTTCATTTCATTCAACTTACCTGGCTCTGTGACTGTTCTGGGTTTCTCAGCTTCCATGGGGTCTGGATTTTCAGACATTTCTTGAATGTCATCATCTGCAAATCCTGTATCTGGGCTACTGGTTGGTTTATCGTCTTCATGACAGAGGGTTGGTGAAGCTTCTCTCTTACTGATCTCTAAGACAGCTGCTAGAAGCTCTTCTTCATTCATTCTGTCAAATCCTGAGTTTTCCAATTCAGACTTATCAGGTTCAATTCTGCATAATTTTGAATCCTGAAGAAGAAAGCTACTTGTAGAGGAAACTAGTGTGTACAAATACAGCAATCTTTCTTTTTCCTTTCAATCTTTTATTTTTATTAGTGCATGTTTGCAGTACAGAACGATTATATTCATCATGGGGAGCTGGTACACATATAACACATCTTAGTTCTTGTTACATCCACGTTCCCTCCTGCCCTCCATCCCTTGGTCCCTGTTCCATTTGCAAAAGATCTCTGTTTCCTACTAATTATACTTTAAAGTGTGCTGCAACCTGCACGGCTCTTGAGGTTCTTGGGGGACCACGAGAGAAAGAAAAAATAAAGAGGAGACAAAGCTGGGGTCGGGTGGAGCCCTTATTCTCCAGATGGGAGGAAAGGAACTACCCCCTCCCTGTGGGGGTGTTTATTTATACATTTAGTAACACAATGTCACGTGGTATTTTTTTGCCTAGCAACCCATTGCTCCGATAGTCTAGGGGCTTGGTGCTTCTTTGGCTAAAGCAGCTTTTTCACATGGTTTGCCCGGGCCCTGCAGAGGTGGTCAATTTCCAGCTTCAACTGGCTCCCAACAAAAGTGGAAACTTTATTTCTAAACATTTCTTTGGCCCTTTGGGTTATTTAACAAAAACAATAAGGTAAACCTAACTTCTAAAACAGTAAGTACATAAGAACATGACACTTTTGTATTTTGTGGCAGTAATGGAAATTGAACCCACAGCCTTTGCACCTAGCTACATTCCCGACCTTTAAAAAAAATTTTTTTTGAGACAGCCTGGTCTCAAACTTATGATTTTTCCTGCGTCAGCATCCCAGAGTGCTGGACACTGTCACGCTTGGCTTGATACTTTTCTTGACATAAGTTTAGTTAAGCATGCACTTTGCAGAAAATTGGGATATACATTACAAACTGATAAAATCACTCAAAATAGATTACTCAGTGTATTTTTGTCCAGGTATAGATGAATGATGCTGTAGATATTCTGTTCATTACACCCACTGTTCCATTTTTAGTTTTCTTTCTTCTTTTTTTGGTACTGGGGATCAAACTCACGACCTCACGTTTGCCAGGCAGGCACGACGCTGCTGAGCTATATCCCCAACCCTCAACTATTCTTTTATCTTTTTTTTCTGGTACCAGGGATTGAACTCTCCTCGTGCTTGCTGGGCAGGTGCTGGGCCACTGAGCTATAACCCCCCACTATTCCATTTTAAATGTTGGCTGGTCTTAAATGAAACAAGAGAAAACTGTACAAGATTATGTGAAAAAAAAATTTTTTTAGTGTGTGTCTTTTTGAGACAGGGTCTCACTATGCAGTTCAGGCTGGTCTTGGACTCACAATGATCCTCCTGCCTCAGCCACCCGAGTGCTGGAATTACAGGTATGCGCCACCACACCTGGCTATTTCTGGAAGAATATCTGAATTTTAATTCTCATTTACAGTGAAGAACCTCTACTATTAGCTTTAAGGTAAGGTGGGAGACGACTGAGAACAAAATATAACTACCATAATTCTGTTACATTACCAAAAGGGGGAGTTTAAAATAAACAGTAACAAAAGATGATAGAAATACCTAGAAAAGCATTAATTACTAAAGTGTTAAGGTAGATGATGATGTAGCCAAGTCTTCATACTTACAATGTAAATAAATTATTTTGTTGCTCTGTTGATATAAAATGTTTACTATAGTTACCTTACATAAACAGCTGTTATGAAAATTAGGTAATTATTTGAGGTCTAATATGTAAAAGTAGCTTAAAAGAAGGGTAACAGAAGTTGTTTTACTTACAATTACTTTAGTTTCTTAAAAAGACTGGTTTTTTTAGCTAGAAAATTGCCTCTTGGCATTTTAGCTGAATTAAGTGTAGTTAGGGAAAGCACATTCTTTAAAACTAGTATAGGGCTGGAGTGGCGCACGCCTGTAATCTAGCACTCAGAAGGCTGAGACAGGAGGATCAACTGAGAGTTTGAGGCCAACCTGGGCTACACAGTGAGTTCAAGGATAGACTGAACCACATAGCGAGACCCTATTGCAAAAAAACCAAAAAACAAAGTAAAATACAATTAGTATGTAGTTGGGATTATAATCCCAGGATTTAGGAGGCTAGATGAAGCAGGAGGTTTGCCATGAATTTGAGGCCAGCCTGAATTACATAAGCAAGACACTGTCTCAAAAAACCCAAACACAAACAAACAAAAAACCCCCATGCTAGTATCTGAACAGAGCTACTGAGCTGGCAACCCATCTTGTGTTATTCCTTCAGTTTGCTGATACTAGTTATAAAAGGTATTTTATTTGGACAGTAAGAGCTCCACAGATCTTTGTCAGGTGCTCTGATGAAAAGTTACTTACTTTCTCCAGGTCTTCCTGCTGCTGTTCATTGCCTGACATTTCACAAAGTCGCTGGCTAATAGCCACAGAGCGTTTTAGCTCATCCTCACTGTCTGAATCAGTGCATAAAGCTAAGGAACTCTTGGATTTGAAGGTGAATTTCCTGAAATTAAAAGAAAAATTCTGATAAACAGTTGTCTTTGTTATTCTTTGGAAGTAGAAATACCAAACAAAACACTTTTCCATTATGGAAAACTATTTAACAGAGAAACAGATTTTCAAAACAGATAAATTAATCATTACCTTCGACCACTCCTAAAGGGCCATGCTCTGAAAACTGCTAACTCCTATGCTACTGTATTGTTACCAATAAACCAATCACATCATACCTTTTTCTGTCAATGATCAACCCCAATGAAGTTTGCTGTTGTCTTATAGAGTAATGTACTGAATTCATGCAGGCATTGCAATGAATAAATGTTTCTGACCAAAAAAAGTGCATGAGAACTACTTTTTGATCTTTTAAATTATGATCCATTCACTTTTTAAAGTAACAGTAACATTCCACTTATCCAATTATTCGTAGGTCAGACTTCTGGCAACCTCTGCCTTCCAGAATACAGAGGTGCCAATCAAAATAAGAAAAAAGCCTGCTAAGGAGGCCGTTCTAAAGCCTATGCACCTAAAGGGACACTTTTTCACCCAAGAATGGTGTATAATATAAAATAGTATAGCAAGTTCATCAAGAAATGAGAGCTAGGAGAAAACAGCCATAGAAAAGGACAAAAAAGAAGTAAAAAGACATTTTCTGTAAAGGCAAACTGTAAAAATTAGAGACTCATCTGAGTGTAGTGTCAAATTAATACACAGTGCCAATAACCAACACTCATTAAGTTCATCTTACATCACTAACATTATAAGCCATATTCACTATATTTAAGAAGGTAAGGAATAGTGTAACATATTTTAGAAAATTTTTCATCCAAAATGGTTAAAACTTTTTAAAGATAAATGCTTACAAAGGCAAACTTCAGTTACATAACAATTAATCTATGTAGAATAGCAAATACTATTCTTACTTATACCAGATAAGTAAGGTGTTACTGTGTTTTCTCAGTAAGTTGAAAATAAACCAAAGGAAAAAAGGTAAATGCCAAAGAGCAAGAACTTTCTTGGATGGAGGATAAAATAAATTCATATGCTACAGTTAAAAAAGAAACATATGTATATAAAATGGAGATATGAAAAATGCAGTTAATCTAAATGTGCAAACTATAAATAAACATATGGAGTGATGGCACCAGGAAGCAAGAGAGCACAATGGAAATCAGGAGGACTGCACAGCAGCAGAGATCAAAGAAAAGAGGCAGTGGTCAGTGAGAAGCCCACATGTAGTCTACGGCTGGAACGGCTGGGGTATCACTGCAATCCAGCCCGAACACTTAAACAGCCTCCTGTTACATGTTCAAAGGATTCTTAGTAAGACTTAGAAATAGCCAATTAGCCACCTCAATTCCTCATTCCTGATTTGATGCTCACCAAGCAAACCTGAATGTATGACTATATCCAGGTAAATACTTCGGTGAAGATAGTGACACCTGGCTATTGGTGTACCAGGGTGAAATACGACAAAGGACAATGCAATAAAATCAATGGTATTATGGTTCATCAGTCAGCCTCTTTTAAATTTGATCGGCATGATGGGTCTTCTAGGGCCTAATCATCCTTTACTGAACAACTGTCACATTCTTGTATCAATAGACCCTGGAGAACAAATGACCATGCCAAGGTAAAATGATGTCCAATGAAACTATCTGTTTCTTGCAGCTACAGTGATTTGGTACATAAAGAGTGCATTCCATTAATAATTACTGTATTTACAGAAGGCAGCTTGCCTGTAGCAATGAAAAATATTCATCTTGTAAATGCATCACTTGCTCACTTTCTAAGCAGCCAAGTGGTATTGCTCATTTGTATCTTGAGAACGGGCAAGAGTATTCATATCGGTACCATTTCAGATTTCTAGTCATGTTAGTCATCTGGTTTTAATTGCACTGAAAAATAATTAACAGGAGGAAAAGAAAACAGCAGTTCCCAAATGTCATTTTATGATTATATTAGCCCCCCCAAAGCCCTTAAACAACAAAAATGTCTCTTGAAAGTACTTTAGCACATCAAATTTTTAGAAGAACAAATTTTAAAATCAAATGACAACTAAGTCAATTGGAATTGTCTAATCAGGAACTGTGATTCTAGCAAAATCTTAGAAAGGAGGTACCATTTTTTTAAAAAAGCATTTGCTTCCCTCCTAGTTTAAAGGATAAAGTTTTGGTCTTAAACAAAAAGCATAGAACATTTGCAGAATGGCTGCATTTCCAGTGCACGTGGTTGCAGGGAATCCAGTGTTGTTTTCCTATTCCATTTCAGAAGCTCTCCTATTCAGTGTCAAAGAATGTAAGACTAGCAAGGTTTGGGATTCCATTCCTATCTTTGAAGGGTGCTTTAGACCAAAAGGGGTGATTTTCTCTCTTTAATCCTTAAAATTTTGTTTCATTGGTCAATTTTTAGAGTTCTAGGATGAAATATTATTTGAAACAATCATCTGAACTTCTTTTGCTGTAAAGAACTTGTTATAGTCTAGGTCATTCTAAATGAGATTAGGAAAATTCTAAAGTATGGAGAGTACAGAGCAATTATCATGCAAAAAGAATAATAAAGGGGGACAACCTCAGAGATCAGGATGAGCCAAATCTGTAAAAATACAAATTTTGAGTA